>MU228147.1:345691-356636 GCA_018584345.1 Thuja plicata | reverse complement strand
GAATCTAAGGGATACCTTGGTTTATCCCAATTAAATAATACAACCAAGGGATAATAAAAGATACATAAAATGAATTATCCTCACAAGAGGACAAAATAGGTGTAGGGATTCCATAGGAATTTCCTACTTACATAATGCAAGTAAAGATTAATTTCTAACAATCCCATTGAGGATTGAATTGTAATTTATTATTTATTTTTAATTAGGTCCCTGGCCGACCTACTTGAGATGAGTTGATGAATTGTATATATAAATGTAATCGTTTGAAGTTGTGAAGTGGCATAGAAGAGTGAGATGTATGGAAAGGTGGAATAACTGATTTATATGATGTTGTATGAAGAGGTATGAGTGGACTCTAAAATAAGTCAGAGATTTGTGCACTTCATTGGAACTGTTTTGGCATAACAGATGCTATCATCCAGTTTGTGTGTTTGGACTGTAAGTCCTCCTTGATTTGTAATCAAATTGTGTTGTTAGGAAGCGAGCCTTGTTGTAAGTATGTTTGAGTAGTGAGCTCTAGGAAGTGTGCCTGAATGAATGTGCATTCCCCTTTCGTAATACTCCTAACAAGGTACAATATTTATTATTAAGTGCACTCATCTTGTGGGTTCCATCCCCATTGTGGTTTTTCTCATAAGAAGGTTTCCACATCAAAAATATTGGTGTTATATGTTTCTATTGTGTTGAGATGTTGCTTTCATGTTTATCACTAAGATCTGAGATTAAAGTTTGTAAGTTGATTAAAGTTTTTGAGATTGTGACACAAATGATTCAGCTAACTGATTCACCCCCCTCTTAGTTGTGTGTGTGTGTGCTTCTTAAGGTCTAACAAAAAAACCCTCCTTATCTCTCTTAGCAGCATCTACCTTGACGCACTCTATCTCTACTCAAATATTTGAACTTTTGTTTTGCTATTATTTTTACACATGAATATTTATTCTTGTACAAAATTTAAAAAAATATTTGTGATATTTTACAAATTGTATCTATCAATCCATCCACAATTCATTTCCATAGATTCTTTCTTCAACTCTCTATTCTAGCACACATTTTTAAATTATTCTTTACTCCAAAGAGGCTATAAGGATGAAGATACCAACATATTTCTTTACCATGTCCTTTCCTATGGCAATGATAATATTGTATTTCTTGAATATATTTATTAAAACTTGTTGTACTTGTAACTTCATCTTCTTTTCCAGTTCTAGGACCTTCATTATTTATCTTTACAATTTGATAATGTGCTTAAAATCTTTTACATATCACATTCTTCAGGTTGTTTTAAGATCAACATTATTTGGAGAACATCCTTTGTCATTATCATCCCAACTAGCAATAATTGTAGATTCAAAATCATCATTATCTTAAAAAATACTCTTTTTATCAAAATAAGATTTAGCTACGTCAGATTTGTCAAATGCTTCATTAAATGAATAATAAAAATGATTTGTATCACATGAGGCATTACATAGTGTAGGTTTAAACTTGAGGCATTAATTTTCTTTTTGAAATGTTCCAATAAATTGTTTGTTTCTTTTAATTTGAATACATTGCTTTTTTCTAAATGTTTTCCCTTTTCCATCATGTTCATCTTCTAAAGAGTTTTCTAGGTGAATCTAGGCTCACAAACTAATAAATCACCTTCTAAACAAAAAATATATATTTAATTTAGAGATAATCCAAAATATGAATCAATGCAAATAATTAAAATCTTTAAAATAGCTATTACAAATTACATAAATAACAACTCAAAACCTGATTCACAACAAAAAAATCAAAATAGAGTGCTTTATTTAAATTTCTCAAATATTGTGAAGTTCATATAGTAACAATATTGCGTATCAAAGGTACTTTTTATTTTCAATCCTTTGTACTAAAATTAAAGCATTTTAATGAAAAAGTCCCTTACAAAACCCATCCCATCTGTTACATATATATAGTTTGTAAATTGTAATTGGATTATTTTAATTAACCATTAAATACAAGTTAATAGTTTTCTTAACACTTAAGAAACTCAAACATTTCAAGAACTTAAGTATTTAAAACCGAAATGATAAAAAAAAAATTGTGCTAAGATGACATGATATCCCCAGCTACATCATCTTTATCTTTCATTGCAGATTGTGGCACTTGCAATGTTGTTGGACTTATACACACAAATGGGTAATGACCTTGGATTTGAAAAGACAATTGGCCAAAGTCCTTGTCTCTATAAACAAAAAAATACCTTGACAACAAGAGAAATTTTATTGTGCCTTGGAATGACCACATTGTTAGTCCCCAACTTCTAAATTTCCCTTATTTTTTGAATATTCTATAGTTTGTTTGGAATGTTGTGAGATAATCAATAAAATGTAACAGGGAAACATCAATTTTACTTGACTATTTATTAGCTTCTACATTTAATGTCTATATATCAAATGCCCTTTTGATCATTGTCTTGAAGCTTTCTTTGATAGTTTCAGTGTTGTCGATCAATGAATCATCATTTGTTTATTCTTGGATGTTTTTATTGGGGGGAACTAATATCCATTCAATACATTTCCTCCATATAGGACACATAATATCATTTGTTGGGATTAATGGGAAGTATGTACTGAGAGGGGAGGGGTGAATCAATACCTCTAAAACTTTTGTATCCTTTAATCAATTAACCTTTGTAATCAATTGTATATCCATTCAATCTGATCTATACTATCTTGATGTGAGTTATATCAATTCATAAAATTAACATACATGTGAACATTCATAGAAACATTCATGAAAGTAATTTGACACATAACACAAGATATGATATCGCAGAAAACTCCTGTTAGGAAGTAAAAACTATGGTAGGGATGACACCCACAAAATCTTCACTATCTGCAGATTGGAAGGGGCCGGTTAAGGCTTACAATTTGATCACTTATGATGATCTAACCTATTAAGAGTATCAATGGAGACCTATTAATGTCTACTTTGTTAAGAGCTTTAGCAACACTATTGAGTGCCCACTCGGTTAAGAGATTTATAGTTGGACTGTTAAATCCACCTTCCTTGAAACGATTTTTACACTTTGATCCACTTGTTAGAATGATAGAAAATTAAAAATTGACTTAGTAAATGAAATCTCCTATTGCTGATACAGATCCAATTTAGTTTACATGAAAAATATTATCACCTAATTGTGATTGAATAATACCTCTGATTCTCGGTAGCCTCTGTTCTTGGTTCTGATAACCAAGTTCACCTTTTTATGTTCTTGTTCTTCAAACTCTCAATCTGATCCATAGATGTGCTCGTTTGATTCATTCATCTTCTCCTCTATATTCACATCATCATTTATGAATGAATGCATCATCTATTTATAAGATGGATTGACACCATCAAGTTTTGAGAAAAACAATGTTAACTCTAAGATCAGGTTTACAACTTGTACCTAGATCTCCTAGTCAATGTCTTTTAAATTAGTTAGACTGATTAAAGCACTTACATTCATGTTTCTTCTCCCTAAAGAAATGGATTTAAAAACAAATAAATATCCTATAAATAGAATAAGCTTGCTTTATCTAACATGGAAGTCAGATCCACTTTTTGCGGGTTGCAACTAACTTTTGGTTTCTGTCTGTCTGTTACACTTTAACTGTCTCGTCGGTCTGCACTGTATCCTGCATGTCGGGTTCCTCTTTATCTTTCTATCTTTGCATTTTAGGTTTACCCACTAATTTGTGTCATCAGTTCTCTTTGTACTTAGTCATCTTCGGTGATCTCTTTCTATCTGATCTTCGGTTTTCTCTTGTCCTAAATTTTGGTGTAGGCTTACCGAAAGTGTTGTTTGCAAACTAATGGAAAATTAATGTCATCAATCTCCCCCTTTGACATTAGTATAAAAAAATGATATGTGCAAAATACTAACAAAATGTTAAGTATATAAAACATATATAATCCTTAGTCATTTAATGACCCCCTTATGTATATGCCAATTTATCTGTACATATGGTATCTTTCCTTATACATATCATTTTCCCATATGAATATACATATACATATTTTCCATTTTCCCATCTGAATGAATGAATGAATATATATCATTTTCCCTTTTATTTTGTACTCATATCATTTTCCCCCTTTTTTGATATTAAGGGAAAAGGTCTTTACCTTAGAGATTATAAAAAATGTGGGAGTGTGAAGACTTCATGTCTTCCATCATTTTCTCCTATTGTTATTGTAGGTTCTCCAAAGCCATGTGCTTGAGTGTGATCTTTGAGTGCATTTCATAGATGCTGTCTGCTACATACATCTCAGGAGTTGCTATTAGTTGCCTTGCTAAATTGATATGTTGTTGAAGTAGTGTAAGGTTTGGCAGAAGTTGATCTTGGAGCTCGGTTACTTCTTCCCTAAAGTGTGTCTCTGCTTCCCATAGTTCCTGCCTTAACCTTTTTATCTCTATGATCTTCTCATAATGCAATTTAACTGCATTGTCTACATCAGTGGTTAAGCTTTTTGCACTATTTGCTAGATTTGTATCCAGCTTTACAATGCTGTCACTATTCTCTTTAGTAAACTTTTCTATTGTGCTCAGTTGTTGAATTAAGGTTATAGCTTCAGTTATGATTGGATCTAATTCAGTAATGAATTCTGATAGCTTTACCTTACTGACCGCCACTTCTTGGCTGATGTTTTCAATAAGCTTTTGTTGGTACTCCAACTCCGCTCTCTCCTTAATTGCCTTCTCAGCATCAATATTCTGAGTTGTTATTGCATCGGTGAGAGTTGCTAATTGATCTAGAATGGTCTTGTTCTGATCAATATCAACATCGGGCACAATTTAGTGTAGTATGTCCCATGTTGTCTCTAGTACCATGGAGTCCTTGTGCTGTTTCTTCAGCTTCTCATGTATTGCCTTCCTTTGGCATATTTCTCCATATTCTTGTAATGCTTCAAAATCAAGTGTAGACGGGTCACACTTTGGTATTTCAATAAGTTCATCCAAGGTGAATTCCAACTTATTATTCTTTGATTTCTTCTTCTTCTTTTGTGAATCACTAGAATGTAAAACCATTGCGAATTTCTTGGCTTTCTCAGTTGTGCTTGATGAAGTTACCTGTTGTGCTTCTTTTTGCTACTTGGTGTTGGTTTCAGCTTGTCAAGTGTCTATATACATCTCCACACTCACCTTCACATCATCGGTAGCACGTTTTTCAGTTTCCTCAAGAGTACTATCTTTAGGTTTTTCTCCTTCATCAGTGTTCTTAGCTTCATCATTCTTTGTTTCTGCATTCTTATCTGTTGTATCTGCATCCTTTTATGTATCTCCTCCTGTAACCTTATCAGTATCAGTTACATTTTGAGTAGCTCCAATTCCTTTATGACCATCAGTGTTGTCTTTCTTTTCTTCTCCCCCTGTATCCTTGGGAGCATCCTTTTCAGGTGACTTGTTTGATTCTTGAAGAATATTGATAGCTCGTATCAATATTGGCATGTTTCCTAGAATGTTTACTTGTGTAGTATCAACTTTTTTTCCCTACTCATCGGTTGTATTTTGAAATAGTGACATCTTCATCTTTATTAAATTCCTCTACTGGGTCATCAGTGATGTCATTGATGTTAGTATCCATAATGTTGTCATTTGTGGTGTCTAGCCATTATTCATATGCAACATCTACTTTCTTATTTCCAGTTGTATCATCTTCTTCCTTGTCTAACTCAACAGATGTGTCATTTTGAGTTGTCTTATCAACATCTTGTTGTTGTAGGTCTTTTTCGGGGCTTTCCTCATCAGTAGGTCTGTTCATAATTTTAAACCATTTCTTATGGTTGTCATGTTCAAGCTCTATAATCTTTCCTTCAAGAAATTTATATGCTCTCAACTTCGGTGAGAACTCCTTTTTGTACTTCTCCATCATTTCATCTATTTCTACCTTCTTTGATTTAGGTGGCATGAGAGTAACAAGTACTCTTTCTCTTATTTCCTTCTCATTCTTCAAGGAAAATGTCCATCTGGAGTATAGTCTATCTAATAGTTCTCTTGGTACATGATTGCCTTCAAACTGAATTGGTACATATTTAAACTTGTACATTTTTTCTATGATGGCATCCTCTATTTTATTCTGATCATCTGGATCTAATTTCAACCATATTCTAATCTTTGAATATGTAATAGATCCAAAATTTGCAATAGATTTGCATATATCATCAATAGATTTAGGAGCTTGTACCTTGACACTTTGTGCTTCTATAGCTTCTTCCTGCTCAGTGTCTTCAATATCCTCTTGGGTTCTGATGAACTTCCTTCCTCTTTTTTTTTTTTCCCTCTCTTCGGTGTGGCATCTTTCCTCTTGTATGTTCTTACCTTTTCTTTCTTCAAAGGTGAAGGAGTGGAATCCTTTGATGTTTGGATTCTTGTTCTAGAAGCAGCTGTTGTCCTTGGCTTCTTAGTTGGTGGAGGAGGTGGTGAATCTGACTCTGTTTCCTCAGAGTCATCCTTTTCTTCAATTTTATCGATAGATAACTGTTCTTCGGTTTCTTCCTCCTTTTCAACTTCTTCATCCTGTTCAACTTCTTCCTCGGTTGTTGATAGTATCTTCTTAAGATTCTTTACCATCTTGTCCTTCTTCCTAAAAATTTTCTTAACAACTGGGCCAGATTTTATTCTTGTCTTGGCCTCTTCATATGTTCCAAACTTGAGTTGTTTCTTATCTAGTGGTTCATTAATCAAGGCATCAATTGCCTTAGTTGCAAGATCAATGTTTATCTCATACTCCAACGGTTGTAACCATGCTGTCCTTGGTACAACATGCTTGATATATGTATTATCTATATCAACCATGAAGCACATCTCATCTTTATACTTCTCAAAGAGTTTCTTGGGGATCCTTACCCTCTTTTGCATTTGGTCTTTGAATACATTGAAGTATTCATCCATGATTATCTCAAAGTTATCTCCTAGTGATGCTATGTGTTCACTAATTTTCATGGTGACTGGTTTGGTGCTGTCCCATTTCATATGTCCTACCGATGGGAATGTTTCTTGGAAGTAGAAGAAAATAAACATTATGAGTGAGCCAAACTTACATGTGTTTGACTTCGCATTCCTGATAGTATTTAAGTTATCTTTCAACCGATTTATCAAAAGTTGATCAGATAAGTCTAATTGTGTTCCCTTCTTCACAATTTTGTACGCTGTGTCTACTGCACCTGATGCTATGTTGTTCAACCTACTTGCATGGAAGAATTTGTAGCTTAGAACACATGCACCGAATTTAATCTCATCATCAGTTATGGTGGTAAATTTTAGTCCTCTGCCATCCCATTTGGCTCCTGTCATCTTCTCAGTCTCGGACTTAGGTGGATGTTTGAGTGCCTTTACTTTCTTTGTTATAGGGTAACCGGTGACAACATGGATAAAATCTTAGGTTATCACCTTCGGTTCATCAAGCCATAGCTTGTTGTTATGCATTCAACTAAACACTAACCAAATCCACTCAGTTTTGAAGACCTTCAGGAACATTAGGGAATTGGTGAGCCCTTTTACTTCTATATGCTTATGTTCATCTTTCAATGTTCCATCTTTTTTGCATAGCTTCTTATAAGCTTCTTCAACTTCCGAAGTTCATATCTTTGCAATCTTGCAGTGTATGAAAGACCGAATGTCTTTCATGATTAAAACCCTAGCTGGTATGCATGAAAATGCTCCAGTGTCGTCGGGTTGTGAGGAAACCTCAGGATGAATCTTGTAGTTAGGTTCCTCACATGCCAAATTCTTGATGAGCTTGAACTCATCCTTCTTTGTGTTCTTGGATTTCATATTTCTTGATGTCGAGGCCATTATCAGAAATTTAGGGCTTCCTACAAAATGCACAAAAATAGAGTTGTTGGTTCTGTAGAACTTACTGTTTACCCTTGCAAATATTCCTGAACTAGTTTGGAGTGCTGTGTGTTGAGTTGTAGTCACTCTGTGATTCAATTTCTTTCTACTCAGAAATTGCCTTGGTCGCTCTGCTCTAGTCATTGTGAACAATGAGTTGTTCTGTTTCCCTATTTATAGCTGATGCCCTAAAATGCATGTCATAAATTCTTACCAACTCCTAGATGTATGAAGACGGAGTTCATCGGTGAAGACTTCACTTTCAGTGACAATCATAACGTTTCAAAGGATTTGTTATTCTTCTTGCTTTTACCGATGGGTTTTGGTGTCGCAGAGAACTTGTTCACTTTGCTTGTTTATCGACGAGGCTCATTTTATACTTAGCAACTTTGATTTTAACTGATGCTTCTTGGTAAGTGTAGGCAGTCTTAGTTTTGAGTGTATACCGACAGGTTTTGGTATAAATACCTGATAACATAGTTATCATAGATTTTGACAAGTAATACCATGATGCATCTTTCTTATGCTAATTTGGCATTTATATCAACATATATATTATGGAACTAATGTAAAATAATAACTTGGGGTAATGTAGTTCCATACTTACTTGTTCTGCTTAGGTTGGGGTGGTGATGTCACCGAATCCATTGGATGGGGTGTCATAATTTGCATTACTCGGTCTAGCTTCATCATTGTTTGAAGCTCTTTTCCACATTTTGTCTCTAGCTCTCCGGATATCTTCAATGGTGTTTCCATTGGGATATGTGCTTGTTTCTTTTATTCAGTCTCTGTAGTCTTTCTTAAGATGACCAACTTTATGACAGTGTAAGCATGCCATTCCAGGGTTTGTCTAGCCTCTAGGATTTCTAGTCCACTGTCTCATATAGTTTGCAGCAATGTGACCATATCTTTCACATGTTGTACAATTTTTCCAAGTGTTGTAATCCCATACATACTGGTTACCAAATATTTTTGGTTGATAGGGAGTTTCTTGACCTTTAAGCTTCCATGCTTGTCTTTTATTTTTCCAGCATTCAAGAGTTGTGTGCCCATTCATTTGCATGTAGGACAATATTTGTCCATGTAGGTTTCCTTCTTTTCTTGTTTCATCTCAGACTTACATTCATATGCTTTATGTCCTTTCTTGTTACATTTATAACAAAATCCTATGAATGAAGATGTAGATTTAGGAATACCTTTCATTTTGCCTCTGCATACATTTGATGTATATCCTTGTTTTCCATAGTGATTGCATGTAAGATTTCTTGGTGTTGAATTTGTATAGACATTCTTTGGATCAATTTGACTTGATGATTCTCCATTCTTGGTAAAACCTAGACCTCTATTTTTGTTGACTCTTCGTTGTCCTTCAAGAAAATCATCCATTATTTTATTGCTTTCTTCAACTTTCTTGATAATTTCATTAGTCTACTACTGAATTCTTATTTCATGTTTTAACTTTTCATTCTCATCCCCCAGTTCACCGATAGCTTCTATTCTTTCAACGAGTTCAACATTTATCATGTTTGTCTCTTGAATCATAAGAATAATCTAGTTTTTAATCTCATGGTGATGCTATGTAAGTCTTTGTATTTCAGACTCTTTTTCTTGTAGCTTTTTTGTGATCTTTCTTCTATCATCAATAGCTAGTGTTCTTTCTTGCTCAGCTTGTCTAGCATTGTTCATGACATCAATCATCCTTACCATCTGTGTCTCTTGACCGATTTGCAGAGATTTAACTTGTCCAGCTAGATGTAGATTGATTTGAGTTAGGCTTGTGATGCTTTCTTCTGATGTATATGATGCTTTGCTTGTAGTTGATCCTGAAGAATCAAAGAAATCTGGTATCTCTTCCTCATGATAATCTGTCTCATTACAGTGAGATGACATATTCTTTCTTTCATCTAGCATCTATCTCATATTGATTCTAGCTTCTTTATACTGTTCATAGAACATACGAATTTCAAGCTTCTTATTCTCAATATTTTTATGAAGTCTGTACTTCTCCATTGTGTGATCTTTTCTCTTAAGCCTTTAAGATTTCCAAGAAGAGAGTTATCTCTCATACCAATTTTTGGGAATAATGGGAAGTATGTATTGAGAGGGGAGGGGTAAATCAGTACCTCTAAAACTTTTGTATCCTTTAATCAATTAACCTTTGTAATCAATTGTATATCCATTCAATATGATCTATACTATCTTGATGTGAGTTATATCAATTCATAACAATAAAATCCATGTGAACATTCATAGAAACATTCATGAAAGTAATTTGACACATAACACAAGACATGATATCGCAAAAAAATCTTGTTAGGAAGTAAAAAATTGCGGTGGGGATGACACCCACAAAATATTCACTATCTGCAGATTGGAAGGGGCCGGTTAAGGCTTACAATTTGATCACTTCTGATGATCTACTCTATTAAGAGTATCGATGGAGACTTGTTAAAGTCTACTCTGTTAAGAGATTTAGCAACACTGTTGAGTGTGCACTCGGTTAAAATATTTGTAGTTAGATTGTTAAATCCACCTTCTTTGAAAGGATTTTTACACTTTGCTCCACTTCTTAGAATGATAGAAAATTACAAATTGACCTGGTAAATGCAATCTCCTATTTCTGATACAGATCCAATTTAGTTTACATGAAAAATATTATCACCTAATTGTGATTGAATAATGTAACCACCTAATTTCGGTCTGTCGCAACTATGGACCCTATTTGCCCTAAGTGTGATCATGCCCTCGAGTTATGTCCAAATGACCCTGTTACTGTTTGACATAATTCTTTTAATCGATTTAATGTCCTAGGTGATTTTTATCACTGATTTATATTATCTATTGTAGCCATACAATTCAAATCAATATCGACCAATCAGATCAAATCCAAACCAAACATGGCTATAGTATTTAATATGAAGGAATTAAATAAATCTCTAAATCAAGATATCACTTGCAATCTAACCCATTCCCCTAGCCTATTAATTTAATTAAAATGGCTATAGTCCCTTAATTATTAAAAAGCAATTTATTTGTTTAAATAATTAAATCCTATATTTCTAAATGAATTAAATAAGTTTATTTCATTTATTAATATTC
>MU228147.1:326677-340114 GCA_018584345.1 Thuja plicata | reverse complement strand
ATCATTTGTGCATTGTTATGCTGCCATTTTTATGTTAGATTGCATATCATTTCATAGCAAATACTAATTGTTAGATTCATTTCATGTTTCATAACTAGTTTGCATGCTTATTTCACCATCCAAGCTCATTTTAATAAAATCCTTCATATTTAGGTTGTATTGGTCACTGTTTCATCAATATATCCTGAGGGCTTATATATTGGTGTTCATACTCTTCCTAGATTAGAAGGCAATAGGTCGCCTTTAGAGGGTTTAGTGTGTTTTCATGCTTTTACTAAACCTAAGTTACTAAAACAATGATCTATTGAAGTGTTTGTGGTTTTCTAACAGGTACCCATTATCCCACGCACAAATAATACCCCTGATTCTCTGTAGCCTTTGTTCTTGGTTCTGATAACCAAATTCACCTTTTGTTGTTCTTATTCTTGAAACTCTCAATCTGATCCATAGATATGCTCATTTCCTTCATTCATCTTCTCCTCTATATTCACATCATCATCTATTTATAAGATGGATTGACATCATCAAGTTTCGATAAAAACAATGTTAACTCTAAGATCAGGTTTACAACTTGTACCTAGATCTCCTAGTCTATGTGCTTTAAATCAGTTATACTGATTAAAGCACTTACATTAATGTTTCTTGTCCCTAAATAAATGGATTTAAAAACAAATAAATATCCTATAAATAGAATAAGCTTGTTTTATCTGACGTGGAAGTCAGATCCACTTTTTGCGGGCTGCAACTGACTTTCAGTTTCTGTCTGTCAGTTACACTTTAATTGCCTCATCAGTCTACACTGTATCTTTCATGTCGGGTTCCTCTTTATCTTTCTGTCTTTGTATTTTTGGTTTACACACTAAGTTGTTTCATCAGTTCTCTTTTTACTTAGTCACCTTCGGTGATCTCTTTCTATCTGATCTTTGGTTTGCTCTTGTCATGTCTTTCGGTGTAGGCTTGCCAAAAGTGTTGTTTGCATACTAATGGAAAATTAATGTCATCATCATTATCATTGGGAAGGATCTATTTTGCAAAAATATTAACATTGCCTAGACAAACTATCTCTTTGATGCTTTTCCACCATCATCTGAAATATCTTCTCTAAATTTCATACAATGATCTCATCATCAACCTCCTTCATCTTTATGTCAATTTCATTGTATAATCTCTTTGCTTCCTTAATAATCTTTGATCCTTTGGCTCACTCAACTATTCTTTAATTATCTTCCATATGTTTGATTCCTACATATCTTTTTAAAATTAACTCCTGAATTTTTGATTTGGTATTAAAAAATGAATCAACTATTTTTTGGTGGTTGAACTGAGGTATCAACTATTGCTTGAATTTATTTTTTGAGTATTTCTCTTTATTTTTTCTTTTAACAAGTTTGGTAACTGACATTTGAAAATCATGGATATCACGATCATGTGATAAAGGTCCCAAATTTATTTTGTAATATTTAATCCATTCTCAATCACTGTATTGATATCTTTCTTTGCTAATGGATGATAAAAGATTTTGCAAACATGTGGCCCTAAGTTGAATCTTTCATCAACCTATAAATTTTGTTTCTTTCTTAGGTTAGTTTAATCTTTGAAGAAAATCAACTATAACATCAAATTGAGGAATATTCAATTGAGTTAATTTCTTCTTACTTGAGAGGGTTTGTTGTAGCCAAGAGAATGATGTATTGGAAGGGTTGTCATAGGAGGTCTCGGTGATATCCAAAGAGAGTTGTAGTAGCATCATGGGAGGAGGTGTAGTAAATGGAGGTCCCACTTTATTGAATGAGGTGATGTCAAGTGAATATGTAGGTGAACGATTAGAATGAACAAAAGGGTTTAGAGATAAATGCGGGGGTGAGAAGCTGGTGATGAGTGATATGAAGGGAATGAAGAAGAAATTACCTAAGATAGAGAAGAGAAAATATTAATGACATATTATTTAATTGATGCTTCTTGAATAGGTTCTATTAGAGTTTCTCCTCCTTCGAGGGTCTTCATCATAATGTCTTCCATCTTTTCTTGTGGATTTAGAGCTAGTTGAAGATGCATGATGCAAGGAGGAAGGTTTTTCTTTCTCTTATTAGCTTGGGTTTTTAGTCTCTTTTATTTTAAGAGGTTTGATACCTAATTGTTTTTAGTAATATTCTTTGATACCCATTCCTATGTTCTTCTAACTATTAGTAATATTTTCTCTTCTAAAATCCTCACTTCTCTAACATTTCAATTGATGGGAAGCATAGGATGAGTGGAATGTGATTGAAATATATGAGATCTACTAAAATGATTTATCATCCTCTAAGCCTTGGATATACCAATTTAATTTAATTTAATTTTTTTTTTACAATAAAAACCCTTATCCAATCTCTACTCCTAACCTCATATTCATTGTCACTCTTAGCCTAATAATCTTCTATCCAAGGAGGTGGTAGAAACTAGGTCCTAGCTACAAGTTTTTTCTAACATTATATTTACTATTAAATGTAAAACTCATCTCTAAAAAATGCATGGTATATTTTACCAAATCTAGTTCAATATTAAATGATTTAGATAACAATCTATATTGATAGTTTGCTAGTTTTACAGGGGAAAAAACCATTTCCTTCTTTCTTTTTTTTTCATCATTTTCCTAATTTACCTATCTATCTAAAAAAAATTAATTAAAATGAATCACTCACTTACCTGGGTAATTTGCATAATTTGCACGGGAATCCATCAAAACCTATATTTATAATATTGATGAATATTTGAAATTGGATGAAATAGCTCCCATGCGTGTTGATCAATTCAATAGTTTTTGGAGATATTCTCATACTCATACTGGTCTGAATTTATCATACCACTTACATTGTGAATGCATGATTAACTCTCTTGAAAGGTTTACACAATGTTTGTAACTAATTTCCAACCAAAATTATGCCTAGTAATCATAAATTTGAGTCACTTCATCAAAATTACCAATAGAAAGTAACCATGACCAAGCCCTCATGCCAAAAGTAACATTAATTAAAAATGAAGACATATAAATGAATTTATTTAACTAGAATTGGGTTGTCTACTTGTGAATCTTTATTCTTATTATGGTAACCCGATCTATGAATTATTACCTATAAGTGATGAAAATAATAAATAGGTACATACATTCCTCAAAATTGTGGACATTCTCATTGTAAACTAACTTATGGAGGAACATGATAATGTTTGATATGTCACAAGTAAAGTTTGACAGATGAAAATGATTAAGTAGTTATGATTTTCCGTTCTTATGGACTACCAACCAACACTAGGAGATTGTGATGTGGCATACAATTTTATTCTTCATAAGATCTTGATAAGCCACTTTGGTATCAATATTTGCAAACACCTCTCTTTAGGATAGCTTTAAGGAGAGTGTTGAATGATTATCTATCCAATTTAGTAATTAATATCATCTATTCTTTTCACATCCTATGTTTTGAGATCATAATAGTTGATACATTACTAGATTAAGAGAAGTGTTCTCTACAAACTAGATAGATGCTTGCACCCAAGATATTTATATTTCATTATATCTAATTTTATCAAATTACATAGGTTTTACATCAAATCTTTCAACACAGAAAAAAAAAATGATGAAAATTTGTTTTTTAGCAAGTAATTTTTTGTTAGAAATATTTTCATTAAAATAAATCTAGCAAGTAAAATCCCTCCCTCTACAATATAAAAAAGTAGAAAAGTAGCTATTTACCTTTACATTTAAAATTCTTTCTACTATGTTCTTCCTTCAAAACACCATTTGCATAGCCTATTGTATGCACTTTGCAAATTCACTCTCGTACTTCCCCGTCTTCTCTCATAAAATGTCTTCATTGTTTTTTACATTGTCCTTATATTAAATTTCATTCAATGTGCTAAGCCTTTATGATCGCACTAATGGAACATTTAATTGACATATTTATACTCCTACCATATTGGTAATCCTTGACTATGTTTGAAATTTAAGCTATGTTTTAACTAACACATCAAATGTTTGAAGGGTTTCTAAATCTTATTATCCTTTGATGATGGTTTTAAAATAATATGTTCAAGCTAGAAGATTTTATATTCTCTTTACAAAATAGTTGCTTACATGATTGTTAAGTCATCTTCCTAAATATTCACTTACTTGGTTGTGGTATGAATAATTTATCGACCTTTGGTGAGGTTTTGACAACCCTTTTTTATGTCGACATGGTTATGAAACCTTCAAAAATGACAAAATATATTTGTATAAATCTTATCTTTGTTATTCAAGTGGAAGTACAAACCAAAGCATCTTTGCGATCAAACATGAGTCTTAAGAATTGTTCTCTGTACTTCATTCTTGTACATTCTAAATAGTGTTTCAAGTTTTAACATGGTTGTGAAAACTTTGTTGTGTACCTTGATGAGGTTGTGACAACCTTTTAGGTTTTGAAACATTCCTCTTTACAAAGGGGACATTTCATCAACTTTGACACAATTCCTAGAACTTAGGCCAAACTTTGACACAAAATTTATTATTTTTTAAAAAAGAGGTTGTGATGTATGATTGGGTTTTGATAAGTTTGTGGAAACCTCATCAAAGATCGACGGGGTTGCGAGAAATCCTTCACAAGATTAAAAATGTGTTAAAACATAAAATATGTTTTAATGACCACAAAATTTTGAAGGGAAAATCATGAGTAAGGATTGGGAATGGTTGGTGTGGGAAAAAAAGAAAGAACAAACTCAAGGAAACAATTGGATTTGATCGAAGACATGGACTAAAAAGGACCTAAGAAGAACCCAAAAATTGACTCTAGAGGATCACTCATATCCATTTTTTCTATAGAGTCAAATGGAAGAGAGAAAAAACCAAAAAACTCACAAAATCAAACCCAAAATAGGAGTAAGGAAGAATGTTAAAACAACCAAATTATGATACAATCACAAGGGAACAATCCAATTGACATCTAATAGAGATTTAAGTATTTCTCATTGTATGGGAGTGGCAATATTATACCATCAAGATAAACCAAAAAATGAAATATACTATCACTTACATGGAATACTTATAATGACCATTTTCATAGGGATACAATTTTTTCATGTGCACCTTGAGGTACTGTTCTCTTATACAAGAGTAAGACTAAATCTCCCACCATGAAATTCCTTTGTCTATATTTTTTACCATTTTTTTTATTAATCTTTTCTTATGTAGTATAATTTTTTCAATTGTTTCCCTCATCTATTGTTCAATATTAGACAAGGAATCCTCTTTTTAAAATAGCTTTGGAAGTATTGGTATTCAATAACACTTTAGAGATTGAAATCTAATAGCGTTAAGGGGATAGGTAGAGCTCTATTGAAAGATAAAATAAATAAAAAGGGGACCATTTCACTTGCACTTTTGCATCGAATTTTGTTTGAAAAATGCATCATACAACTTATTATACTAAATCCTTTAATTATCTTCTATCAAATTCTTGAAAATATTGATAATATTGTTTTGGTAGATTCCACTTGTCCATTGCCTCAAGGATAATAGTTTGATGAATGAGACAAGGCGAGTCTATGATTGTAGCAAAAGAGATATATCTTGATAAATGAGAAGTGTTTTGCATTATTAGTTACCAATATTAAGGGCACTCACAAGTAAACCAAGATGTTCTCTTTTGTAAAGATGCACACCACTTTTGAGGTATTCAATTTAACTAGAATCACTTATACCCATTTAGTTAAATTATCAATTGTACCAAGGATATGAGTATGTATAGAACTTGAGTGTGGATTAATAGGCCCAATGAAATCCAATCTTCATTGTTAAAATGACCCTTATATTACTACTAGCCTTAGAGGTAGAGTTGTCAATTATGCCCTATCGGTAGGTAGTTTACACTTTTTGCACCATTCCACCCATTTATATGTATATTTGGATAGAACAAGCAAATGAATAACATTGTCTTAGTATATTAAAGTATTAAATGAAGATTAATATTTTCTACATGTCTCATTATGAACCGACTCCAATAAATATTTTTATTTCTCTTTATCTACACATCTTAAGAATGTATTTTCCAAGCCTATTTTGTATGAAGTATCTACCCATATAGCATACTTGTCTACTTCATGAGATTCATTTTTTCTCAATTCAATATATGGAGATGGAGTTCTCTATATGTTATAAAGTAGTTTACATTGGAGAACCTTTCATGCTTTAAGCTCATGAATAGAACAAGAGGGGTATCATCCTCTATTTTTTATTATTATTTTAGAAATTAGTTTGTAAAGTATCATACCCTTAATCAATTTCATTGGCTTTATCTCAATATCATATCCTAGGACTTTTACAACCTAGAATCATATTTTATTACAACTTATTTCCTATTGAGTTGACATACTCTTAATTGAAGGGTAAAACACACATAGAATGAAATGAGGGTGTAGAATAAAAAACCTAAATTATTTAATAGCCTTCATTATAAAAAAGACATGCTTCTCAATCTAGGAATTATTAAGTTTATACCTTTTGAAAGGAATACTCATAAAAATTAATTGGGGTTTCTATCCCTTATTCATCAACTTAAAATAGGATGACAAATATGGCATGTTCAAAAGAATAATAATAGATGATAAAATATTTACTAAATTTAGGATGCACTAATATTGGTGCACTTTCAATAGTATTCTTGATACATTCAAAAGCTTGTTTCCTAAATTGGTCCACTTGAACCCTTTCTTTTATAGCATCATTTATGTCATGTTCCTAGTAATTTATAAGAAATTAGGTGAAATTTTTCTAAAAAGGTTTAACTTCCTTAAGAAGGATTTGACACTTGTTATGTTGGAGGGTAAGCTCAACTTCTAAATATAATTCACTCTCTCAGGACCAATTTTCATACCTTCTTTAGAAGTTACATAAACTGGAAGCTTTCCTTCTATCACTTCAAAAACACATTTCTTAGAATTCAAAGATGTGTCATTTGCATATATCTTTGAAGAAATGCATCTAGATCTCTAAATAGATCTCTCTTTTCTTTGAAAACACCATAATACCAATGAAGTAAATGAAAATAATATTATTTTTGGTAGGTATCCAAAGGAAAGATCCATTTCTCTCTAGAAAGTGACACTTACATTGATGAGTCCAAAAGGTGTTTTATTATAAGGAAAGATCCTCCAAGGAGTAACAAAAATTGCATTGTGTTGATTGTCATTTGCTACATTTATTTGGTTATAGCTTCAAAAAAATATTTTAAAAGGTGGGTATTTTTCCTTTGAGGAATATTGTTTTAGGTTCTTGAAATCAACACAACTCTGATCTCACCATTTTTATTACACTCAAGGAAAATATTGGCAACCCGTATTGAATGATGTGTTATAAATGATATTTTCCTTTAACATCTTATCTACCTCATTGCATTTACTACTTTCAAGTTGTATGTACATTGTTTTCTTTAACATATTGTCTACCTCATGAAAGACTGTGTTTACTAATTTGAAGTTGTATGAAAATTATTTTTGCCTAAGGGGGGAGGTTCCTTGCTAGGGGGGAATATGGTGTTGTAAATTTCCATTCATGAGATTCTTCAAGTCCATCAAAATAGATAAAATGTGTCTCTACGATTAACCAATGATATAATATGTTCATTTCTCTTCTTTAGACATACAACATATCCTGATGTAGACCACCTTGCAATCACCTGAGATGTCAATCTTAATGTTGTCATATGAAATCAAGCTATTGATTTCTTTGATAATTTCCTTTTGATAGACCTCTCAAGTCTATCAAATAATTCTTAAAATAAACCAAGTTCTTAAGGTTTTTATTACCTTTTATCTAAAAAATACCTCCTTCCATTTCTTTATAATTTTTTTGTTAGAATAATTTGCACTCATTTGTACTATCTTCAAAATATGAACTAGCAAGAATATTTACAGTTTCCAAGAAAGCCAGAATATGTTAGTCATTTTCAAAACCTTTCCAATAGTTTTCATTGTCATGAACAATAAGGTGACAAACCATCTCAATCACATGTGAATTCTCTTTGAAATCAGAAAGAGGCAACAACAAAGAATCAAATAATGTGACATTTTCCCCCTAGAATCTTGCTCTTTACTACAATCCTTTCTCTTTAGAAATATCTAGCATTAGTAATAAAGCCTCATATTTGAGTATATTATTTTATTTTTGAACTCTAAATTATACAAGAAATTAATATTTTTATCATTAAGAGAGACTAACTTCACACTAGTTCTGATACATGAAGTTGAACAAATGCCATCACACACCAACAAACACAATTACAAAAAAATCTTGAGAGAAAAAAATAAAGAATGTCTAGTCTGGATTTGATAAAAGAATGTGAGTGCCAAAACATGTTTCTTAATACATAATTTGTGATCTCTAGTTGTCTAACTTCAACATAGTAAAATTGGCCTATGGATCAAGGTTCAATCAAACTTTTTTATTACCAAATTGAGATATGTATCCAATCCATTTTTACTTCACCTCCCAAATATTTACAAAATCTATGACTTAAAAGCATGCCATAGGTGGTGAAAATATCAAACACTAATATGGTTAACTTTAAAATTCTTTTATTTGGATAGACTACTGGTGAAAATTGAGTGCCTTTGATTTGTCTTATCAAGGGAACTTTTTTGGGTTCTATTGAATTTTTTCAAAAGGTTTTGATTAATGATAGACCTATGCTTGGGATACCTTTAGAGACATGACATTATTATACATTCCTAAATATATGAGGTAGTTACTCAACCTATTGTGAACGATGTACACAGAAACATACAAAAGCATTAGGAATTTCAGCTAGGCTTATGGTATTATGATTTTTTTTTGTCTTGGATGAAAGGCTAGAGGATTGTTCTTTAATATTCAAAAACTAATCATTTGAGACAAGATTGGAATGAGGGGAATTAGACTTCACTTACTATAAAATAATCTAACTCATCAAGGTTCAACTTCAAATAATTTGTTTGTAAAATTTGGAGCTTATAAATTTAACATAAATCTGTACTAAAAGAATTATAAGTGTTACTGATAGAAGATGAAATAGGAACATTATGAAGTGTTTGACTACCTAAAATCTTATAGTAATTTTTAGAAATTGTATTGACTTTCAAAGAATATTTATTCCTATTCAATAGGAAATTCAAAGGACGAATTAGTCTATGCACTCTTTTGGTTGTCCATTTGTTGGCTCTTAGTAAGGAAAATACATGCTTAGTAATGTTTTGTAGTTTACGATCATATCCTCTTTTTGGATTTTATTCATACTCAAAGAAGCTAACAACAATGTTGCCATGTCCTCTTTTTGAATTTGATTCATACTCAAAGAAGCTAACAACAATGTTTCCACACCGATCAAGGTTTTTTTCCTTCAAAAGTTACTTCTTCAATGACTTTCTTCATAACAAGTATTTGTGTTAGGAATATGCTGTCATCAACCTTGCAAATTTGTGTATTGTATATCCTCCTAATTTTATTTTTAATTTACCCCTAAGGGATGCAATCATTTAATCAATATCCATAAAAGAACTCATGTAAAGACAAAGTTACCTTCACTTCTTGGACTTTAGGAAATTGACAAAATACCTAGGCATCCCCTTTGGCATCTTCTATTTTGAGTTGTTTGGACACATGTAAGGTATTGTAAGTGCATGCATGGTACTTATGACATATGTCATAAAATACTATGATGACATTTATCATTAAATATTGTTATCCTGGTCCATAGGTGCCTAGTTTGTTGAGATGCCTAATGCCAACTGTATGAGCATCTATAGGTGGCTATTTTGGGTTACATATCATGGTTTCTATGGTGGGTCATATGGGATTATACCATGGTATTTTGGAACATTTTTTGACCTATTGTAATGTTTTATAGTAGTATTTGGGGCCTCCATAAATCTATATATTGAGAGTTTGAGATGGAGAGAAATGAGAGTTTATTTTTGTAAACAAGTGTTGGATTCAAGGTCGAAGAGGAGAATAATTTTATGTAATATCTATTTCATGAAGATAATACAAGTGTATAACTCTCTTCTTTTTGGAGTTTTTCCCAAAAGGGTTTCTTCATGTAAAAATTCTGATGTGTGAGATGTTTTTCTTGTGTTATTGATTTATGCTTCCTTATTACTTCTATCTTATGATGAGGTAATATTCATTTTCTTGATGTTCCATGTTCTTTTAAGATAGATCTATTAAGAATTTTAAAGTGATGGTTTGTGACATAACAATAAAATGAACATCTCCATGGTTTTATGTACATTAAGACAACTTAATTTTTATATTTACATACAATCACATATTTTCATTTTGTGCACTTTAAGCTTTGGATCTCATCAATAGTTTTATTGGATTAGAGATTGGATAAATTTCCAAAAATTTACCAACATTTGGTATCATAGCTTCAGAGATTTCCATGGCTTGCATGTGTTCGCATGTCAATGTATAAAATTCGCATTAGCTTGCATGTTACTTTCATGTGCTTAGATGAGGATTCATGGTGTTTTGGTTTTGGGCATTCTTCCATTTTCATTTCTTAGCTTGAAAAGCTCATGGGAGCATGTTAGAAGGAATTGTAGATTGTTGGTGGCTGGTAGATTGCAATATATATTATGTGTTGGTATTGTTTTGTAGATCTATGAAAATGGAAGTCAAGAAATCCATTTTTCAGTCGACTATTATTGATGAGATCTATGGTGGGCATTTGATTCTCATGAGTGTTTCTCTTGGAGTTGTTCATGTGTTTTCTTCTTACATATTAGTGATTTTAAGCTCCACTATGACAATATGTTACTCTCGTCTTGCATAGTGGTTACATGTTCCTTGTTCATGTAGTCATGTGTAGTGAAAGGGTGTACATGTTGGTTGTGTGCATTTTTCTCCCTATTCACATGCATAAACACCTACTAATTGGACTACAATATGAAGTGCTTATGTTGGGTATGTGGTTTCACCCCTTGGTTACATGAAAGCACTAGATAATTAGGCACTGGTTGCCTGCGAATTTTGGATTTGGTTATTTTGTGACTTGAATGCTCTGAGACAACTTGATAGGTTCATAGTTTTCATGTTTCTAAAAGTGATAGATTTTTAGATCTATGTTTATTCCATTTTTTAGATGACATGTTTGATGTGAATGTCTATATTTTGAAGTGGATTTTAGATTTATGAAAATGATCTTGCAGGTTTTACATGTCAACCAAAATTTTTGGTATATAGATCTCAGGGATAACTTTTCCCCCGAAAAAAGTGTAAAATCTTGGCGAATCCAAATTTTTTTTTTTTTTTTTGGGGCGGGGGGGATTTTCATCTTGATAGCAATTTGTTTTTCAAATTAGGAAAAAAAATTACTTTGTATTGGCAATTTTTTTCCTACCGTATGAAAATTCCATAAAATCCTAGAAAATCCAACATTATTTTGGGGGAGAATTTTTCATATTGATAACGATTTTTTTTTTCAAAATAGGAAAAAAATTAGTTTGTATTGGCAATTTTTCCCCTACCGTATGAAAATTCCATAAAATCACGATGAATATTGTATGAGGCAATTGATCAGAGATCTAATTAATGCAACATAATTTCAAAGTAATATCGCCTTTATTTGTTGCCAACTTGTTTGTAGACTTTGCACGATTGTATCGATAAGCGTGACCACACGACACGTACCTAACATTCATCATTTTATAATTTTAAATATACTATTTGAGACCGTTGGATGATTGTAGATCAATGGATGAAGTTTTATTTTGGCCCCTATTTCTTGAAGCAAATAGAGTTCTCCAGGAAGCCTCCAGAATGGAGAAATGTATCAAATCTTAACCTACGCCTTAACCGTGATCGTCGATTACAACTGGTTAGTACTTTACATGGATGGTGGATAATGTTGCATGGTCCTTGATAATAAAGAAATGTTTTGTCACTGATAATTACACTCTCTAACTGCCATCCACTCAGCACACATGGCTTCCAAACTAGTACTAACGATATTACCAATTTCTCACACTCGTGCATTTATGGGAAAGATTTACATGGAGATATGAAAGATTAAAAAAAAATTAAAGGACAAAAGATTTAATAGGGAATTAGAGAATTAATAATGAATTGCTAAGTATCAATCAAGGGCTATTTATAGATGATCTTTCTTCTTTCTTCTTCAATTTTCTTTTGGTAGATAAAGCGTCAGAGCTGCTGGTGGTTGAAAATTTGAAATTTTGCCTCTGGTTTTAAGGTTTAGGTTTTTAGGTCTTTAGGTTGTAGAGATGGACACTCCAATCCAATTGAGATGCACATCTGTGGAGGACCAAAAGGCCTTCTTGGGCATGGTCTCAGACGCAACCCTCACTTCAGTATGTAATGACGCTGGGTCTTTTACAAACGTTGTTGTGTTGATGGTGCTCGAATGAGAGTTCCTTTGAAATGCTGACAAATACTGCATCAACATAGACATTACATCATGGTTCTTGGCATCTCTTCTTGACCTCAGAGGAGAGAAGGTGGATATGATCATGCTACTGAGGAAGGTTTTCAAAGAGGAATTCCTATGGGACGACGTTCATGTTGCCATTTTGCAGAATTAGGGGTGGAGATCCCTTGGGCGACTGATATACCCAAGCTTCTCCACCCATGCAGAAATGTGACCATGCAACCCTTTCTATTGAACCTGAATGTAGAGCAGTTGACGTGGCATTGGAGGTGGGCACAGATTGGGAAGGATTTTCTGTGGAAATGGTTTCTTCTTGAAGAATCGCAGGACCTGGACTACGGATGGCTTGATGAATTCATAGAGGTTATCCTCTCTCGAGAATTATACTTAGACGGAGGGGAAGATCCTTAGTGGTCCTCATGACTTGTCACCCTATGCTCTGGTTTTTTGAATTGAAGGGTTTTGCCTTTTCTTTTTTGTTTTGTTTTTTTGATACCATAGTACCAGTGCCCTAGTGGCTACTAGTTTTTTTTTAGGGGGTAGTACCTCGTAAAGCTCCTCATTTTGGCTATAATTTTTTGGAGGGAATCCAACTATTATAAATTTGCGAAAAAAATAAATGAAAATTTTGCAACTTCATTTTAGTTTGCCTTTTATGAATGTAAAAAATGATTTCAGTTTCATTGCTAAATGTTTTGCACTTGGCATATTCAATTTGTGATGAAAAAATTGTGTAATAGTTTATGGGCAAAATTGAAATTACAATGCAGAACCGAGTTTATAATTTTTCAATCTGAAAATGAACCAAACAAATGTAAGTGTGTGATTTTGTGAATCATTAACAAAATGAAATTGCAATACAGTGTAACATGAATGAATTTACTTTTTTATTTTAATATTTATTTTATTATTTTATAAAAAAATAATGTGTGTGTGTTAAAAATAAAATGTGATGGTTAAAATAGTGTTAAATTGAAATTATAAAAGAATATATATATATATA
>MU228147.1:313182-325550 GCA_018584345.1 Thuja plicata | reverse complement strand
TATATATATATATATATATATTTTTTTTTTTTTCTGGGGCATTTTTCTATGTTTCAAAAAGTTGAATTGGTTCTTTTAGAACTCATGAAAAACAAATTAAGCCTAACCCTAATTCTTATGTTAACCCTAACCTTAATAAACTTGTCACAAATAGAAAGATATTTAATAAACGTTTCTTAAAGTATCTGGAAGATATGTGTAACATATTTTTTAGTTATTTTAAAAGTTAAATTATATATTTTTATTAAATTTAAGAATTGGGCAAAATAAAATCTAATATATTATTAATATTATATGTCATATAAAGACTTTAAATTTATGTTCTTGATGTTGAATGTGGAATACTGATTATAATAGAAATTATTAAATCTTGAACGTGAACACTGATTTAAAAGTATGGTTAAACATTTCTCAATATATAATTAATTATTAAATATTAATACAGTTTACATGGTTAAATATTTATATTGTTTAATTAACATGATTATTAACTTATTCATTTATATACGATTCTTCCCATGGGATGATAAATTATAACTCGCAAAAATCCTATTGATAAATTATAATGGGACCCATGGCAAGTGACAGTGACAACGAATACCATCTTTTGTTGGATGAGCACAGATCAACGGTTTAAGGCGTATTATGGGTCGAATGTGGGAACGATAAACATTTTCTGCAACCTTCTTTTGGAAACGAGACATGTGTCATTGAACTTCCACCTAGCAAATTTAATTAAGTATAGTTAAATTGTAAATTTGTGATTGTACACTTAATTAAGTGTAATAGGCTTTATTTTGGATAGAAGTTGTAAAGCATGAAAAAGTCTTAAAAAATATTCTAGAAAAGTGACACGTGTGACTTGTCAGACTATCAGTCCTAAAAAATAAAGACTACTCTCTATTGGACGATGACATGTCAGGTGACTAGGCCGCCAAACTGGCAAAAATCCTATTGATAATGGGACCCACGACAACTGACAATAGATATCGACGTTTGTGGGATGTGCACAGATCAATGATCTAAGGTGTTTTTGGGCCGAATGTGGGAACAATAACCTTTTTTTGCAAAATTCCCTGAAAATGAGGCACGTGTCATTGAACGTTGTGACTTGTCCTACGATAAACAATAAACATTTAATTAAGTATAGTTAAATTATTAAGTTCTAAATTTGATTGTACAATTAATTAAGTGTAATAAGCTCTATTTCAGCTAGAAGTTGTAAAGGATTAAAATATTTTCAAAACATTCCTGAAAAGTGACACGTCTTCAGAAAGAAGTAATAAACTTATTTCCCTGAGGCTGCAAATACTAATTAATAATAATTTATAAAATTCTAACACGGTTCTACAAATTTCGTCCTTTAAGTTTTGAACTTTTTGAGGGTTTTGAAACTAAGGGACTCATATTGGTATTTCTATTCTTGGACAAACCAGTTAATCAAGGGAGATTCAGAAATGACTTCTAGATTGAGGAATGCAACAAAGTCTGTCTGTGCTAGTATGCTCAAATAGAAATTATGGGTAAAATCCAGAACACTTACATCCCATGTTTTTAATTTTTGAATCTCATGGTTTATCGTTTAGATTGTAGAACTAGAATTAGGGTTTCATCATTCAACTTGAGGGTTAGCATTTTCAGGCTTGTAGTTACTAGTTGTCTAGCACTATTTTGAACCATTACTAGTGCCACTGATGGGGAAACTGAATAGTACAACTAAAAATAAAATCCAGGGGAATGATAAAATAGACTTAACCAAACTTGTTAAAACACTAGGTTTCACTAATGAATACCATGATATTTATGATTCTGTTATCCATGCAAAAAAATGATTCATAGAAATTAGATATGCATTGTCTAATAAGCGGAGAGATCCAAACAAGGGAAAAATAGTATTTTTAACACAATGTTAAATGTAAGTACTACAAATAAAATTGCACCGTGGATTGTTGGATTGGGACGCATGGTGTTACCAAAAATATTCCCTTGCCCAAAAATTGTCATGGTTTGCACCCAAAATTATGATGAAGATAGAAAAGAAATTGTCAATAAAAATACTTTAAGAGGAAATTTTATCCATAACCGAGGGAGAATTTTATCATTTGTTGGACCTAGAGTTTGGAGCACAAAACTCAAACACCCACATTGACCTATGAAAGGTGATAGAGGACTATGGGAGCATAGATGCCAATTATAAAGATTCATATATCAAAGGTCTAACAGTGTGTAGTGCTAGATTGGATTGAAATCATAAGCCTCCTTATGATTATAATATTTTTGTGCCATGGGTTTAGGATACTATTTCCTTGCTAACATTTTTCCTGGGACTGGAAAATAATGGTGAAGTGGGTGCCAACCTTCTTGAAATGATTTTTCATATCCACTGTGTAAGTGAACCAGTAAGGTATAATTTTGTTGAGCACATTGTTCACTCCATGCAAAAACAATTACTAATGATTAAAAGAGGTTCCTGTAAGACATTTAGGTTCACAACCTTCTTGTGCTATCCTCTTCTAGAAAAGTATCATGCAATATTCAAGACCATCAAGATTCACATTCAGGTCTATAAGATTGATGAGAAGAATCAAAACAAAATAGAGTGTCCAATATATGAATGGACACCTAAGATAAGGATGCATGATAAAAAAAGGAACTACAACCATTTTGTAGAATTATTTTTGGTACCAATGTATCATGAAATTATAAGCACTCCAATGCCTAGATTGCCTATGTCTTGTAGATATTGCATTCAACTTGGAAGTCAAATACGATTGGTTGGCTGGTTCTTCATGGAAGAATACACTGTATTTTACGGTTCAATAGTAGAACCCTAAGAACTTCCAATACATGTGACAAAGAGGGTATTTGCATTGGAATATGTACGCAAGATGCAGCACATATTTATTTTTTCATGGTTAGCAAAGAAGGACCATAATTCCTTCCTTGTCTTTCTCATGTGGAGGGTTCACATTTGAGAGAAAAGAACTCAAAGTGGAACATGATTTTTTGATAATTTTTAGCTTTGATGTTGAGAGTTACTAGAAGTATGATCCAATAAGAATCATTGAAACAAGGCTTAAGATGAATAATAACTCTGCAAGAAAATTTCAAAATGAAATTAAACCATTGCTAGAAAAGTTTAAAAATGGACTACTAGGATGAGGTAAAAAAAGAGATGGAGAAATATACCGCTGATAATAATATTTTAACTGAAGAATTGTCATCACAAATTATGGTATTGCACACTTAGAGAACAACAGAGCAGGCGAGGACATCCTATAATTTCTACCAAAAAACTGTTAATCCATCTAAACAATATATTCCACAAAATATAGTGGAACAATGTAAAGAGAAAAATTGGAATCAAGGCAAAATTACTAATTTTTGGATTATAAGGAAGAATCTCGGTGAATCAAAGACCTATGTAGATCTTTATGAAATCAAAGAGGATGAAGAGTTTAGAAATTTGTGGAATATGGAGCATCCACTGAAGCATATGACAAAAGTGATATTGAAGATAACGAGTATGAGATTGAGGTTAATCTAGATCCCACATTCACTCCAACAACTACTACATTCTATGCAAAATTAAGTGGAGTCGATGAGTCCATGAGAGAAAAATATAGCAAAGGGGCAACCATTATAGAAAAAATGGGTTATTAAGGTCTTGGTAGTCTGGGTGCCAAAGGAGAAAGCGCTTGGTTTCCAATTGAGACGCCACTACCACCAAGACGTGGTCACAAACAAGTCCTTGGAGTTGAATCATCAGATTCATCACATAAAGGTACTACTTAATCTCATACCCCTGCATCTTCATCTGTTAGAGCTACAAATCCACCTTGTGCAGACACTCAGATTCAATCATAACCACTAGAAGAACATGGTATCCCTATTGGTGGTGAATCAAGTGCCACTGCCACTTGTGGGGAATCTAGGGATAGGATTCTTATTAGTGTTCAATAAACTGCCACTGCCATTGGTGGGGATGACATGGGTACTAATACTAGTTTTCCTGAACAAGTGCAAAAACAAGACATATCTCACAAAAGGTCAATAGTAGTAGATACTATGCAAAATTATAGTGATCAAGGCATTGTAAAGAAGAAAAAGGTTATGAAAAAAATGTCAATGGTGAGTACAAATTTAACTATATCAAATGCCACTCCAAATCTTTTGTTTGCAGCTTCAGAACAAACCCCTTAGAAGAGTCCAAAAAATCCACTTGCTAGTGACAGTGGGACATGATTAGGAATGGGTGTTGCTAATCCTCAGAACACATTAGTTAGAACCATGGGCATAGGCAGAGGAATGTACATCATTGCATGTGCTATTTCACCTTTCAAACATTTAATTTCTTCGGCAACCCCAAATTTTTGTTACAATGACTTCCTAAATAAATTTGCACAAACAAGAAATATGAATAAAGAAAATAAGAAGATATTGAAGAGGGGTGCACTTGTTGCAGCTTGTGAGGAAGAACTTTCATTGAACATGGTATTTCCCACATATGACCAAAACAAATAAATGATGGAGTTCATGGTTGTTATGCCCCTAGATAAAGATAAAAATCCACCACAGAGTCAGATAGATCCCTCTAAATTTCATGTTAGCACCCTCCAAATGGATTTTTCTAAAGTTAAAATGTGGAAAAAATCAATGTGTCAAAAAAGACCAATCAAGTGATCTACAATTCACTACTTAAGGTGAAGAGAGATAAAAGTAAGCTGGAGAAACAAATACAAAAGTTACAGGCAGACCTAGAAAATGAAAAAGCAAAGAGGAAAGCAACA
Organism: Thuja plicata; assembly: GCA_018584345.1. Taxonomy (NCBI): domain Eukaryota; kingdom Viridiplantae; phylum Streptophyta; class Pinopsida; order Cupressales; family Cupressaceae; genus Thuja; species Thuja plicata. Next base: position 320,760 of record MU228147.1, on the reverse strand, counting down.
GATAACAAGTGTAATGAATTACATAAATGATAAATTTTTTTACCTCTATAGAAGTAATTGCAGAGAAAGAACAGATGGAGGCAGAACTAAAGGAACTAAGGGAAAAATTAGAGGCTATTCTTGTGGCAAACAAAAATTTATAGATCCAATGGGAGCATGAGAGAGAAAAAGAAAAATAGTGGGAAGAGAAAGAAAAGGAAATAAGAAAACATAGTGAACACTAGTCAGAATTGAGAGAAGAGCTACATAAGGCAAATACTAGAATTAAAAATTCCCAAGACAACTTGAATGACAAAGTTAAAAATATAGTGAAGCATATAAAACAAGACAATTGGGGGCAAATAATGCAGAGGAGTGACATGTTGTGAATGGTTTCAATTAAATGATAGTCTAAGAGAAATTTTTGGGAAGCTCAAAGAGCATATTGAGAAGAACAAAAATATTTATTCACTAGAGAATATTGAAAAATAGAGTTTGCAAGAAGTCTACAATACCAGTTGTTGGTTCTCAAATCAAAAGATTGGATTTCCTATGGACATGCCAATCCAATGCTGGGAAACCCAAGTGATTTGGCCAACTAACAAGTTCAACCAAAAACAAGGTTGGAACTTCTGCAATTCTGGATCTGTAGGACCAAGGCTGGTAGGCCTATACCTAAATCTTGAAGGCTTTTTATAGTAGATTTTTAACATCTCGAACCTCTCTTTCAAGTGTGGCAAACATATACTTGAAAGAAATCCAATTGTGATCAATCACAACATACACTGCAAGACTAAGAATGTTTTTGTCAATTGTAAGAATACTTTGAAAATATGTATAAATGAATGAATGTTAGATAGAATATCTCAACAAATTCAAACAATGAAATAAATGACTATATCCAATAATTGATAAGATCAGTGCCTATTTCAACTTGGGTAATAGAGTCAATCCAATTTCAATCCTATGTACAACCCTGCAAGACAGTATATATTCCAAAACCATCAACTATTCAAATGTTGTAGATGCAGAGAAATTAAGTCTATTTATATCCTTGTTAGTTCAAATGAATTTAACCCCTATGGTTGGGAGACCAGTTGAACAAGAAGCTAGAAACATGAACTTTTCACGAACTCCTTGATGATCAAACATTGCAAGAATAGCAATTGAATCTACCTTCAATAATTGCAAGGGACTAATTGAAATGAATAAAACTTTCTTACCACAAGTGAGACAGAAAAAACTCACCTTTTATTGATTTTGAAATAATAGTACATTCGAGTCCATGTTGCAGTTGTGATCAAATTATAGAACAATAATAATGATAATAATAATGAATAAAATCTCTCACATGGTCTTGAAATCCCTATTTATATAAATTCCAAGGGATGCGTACAAGCTTCAGACCAATGTGTCTCTTCATAACTAAAACTTAACCCTAAGATCAACAACTGAACATCATAATTACAACTAAGGAATGATTAACATCCTTGTCTAAAAATGGTTTTTGACCATGAGGATTCATAATAATAGTTGCTTTAGAAAAGTCTTCATGATTCATCTCAGATAATTAAACAATGATTCTACATTATGATCATCATGATACTTCGACCACATGCTCATCCATAAGCACCAATATAAAATCTGCATGATAATGGATATCTTCAGTTTTAAGAACAAAGTTGTCGATGTTGTCGACCATAATCTGGCATCCTCTATCCTCATGAAGATTCCTCAAAGAACGCTCGAGTCATGTAATCATCCTTTCATTTCATGAAGGTCGCAACGTCTCATCATCAGACCTATCCATGGTGTTTGCTAGCCTTGAAACCCTGCATGGTAAATGACGACATATCAAATAATAGACAAAACCCTAGTTGACAAAAAATAAGTATATATTAAAAATGACAAAGGAAATCCATGTCAACACTGCCACCCAGGAATTTTTTCTTTTTCATCATCGAGGACATGTGTTGTCATCGTGAATCCCTCAATGGATAAAATACGTTCATTTCTTGATCGAGGGAATGCACCAACCGTCGATGCTTTGCATGCTTTAATCTCCTGTCACATTACTTAGAGTTTGTGGGTCCAAGACATGCGTCGCTTAAGCGTGATGCCTCAATGGTTAAAGGATGAGCATCTTCTCTTTGAGGCATTATGCCTGCTGTTGATCTTTGTCATGCTTTAACCACTGATGAACTACTTTAAAACTTGATCTCCTTTATTGCTCGGTTAAGACATCACCGTTGATCTTACCCATGTGCTAAAAGATAGGAGCTTTAGTAGCATGCACTTTAACTTGCTTCAAGAATGATGTGCATCATCATCAATCTTCTCGACCAATCTAAAATTGTCATCTGTTATCCATGTTGTCTCACTACTCGAAACGTCTATGGGCCCAGAACATGTGTCGATCAAGCATGTTCCCTTAATGAATAAAGGATGGGCATATTTTATTTGAGGCATTACACCCTCCATCGATCATCGTCGAGGTTTAACTGTAGATCCTCCCTCATTCATTGCTTGAAACATGTGGGACCAAGACACGTGACATAAATGCGTGATCCCTTGAGGAATAAAGAACAATCATCTTTTGATTGTGGGAGCATTCCAACCATTGGATGAAACATGATATGCTCGATGCTTAATTTACTTTGACCCAACCTAGGAAAGATCTTGGCAGACACACGTCAGCTAGGCGCGTTCCCTTATTGGGTAAAGGATGTTTACTTTCTGATTGCGGAACTACACCATTCATCGATGGAGTTTGATCTTTAACCATAGATCTTTGTTAGTTTCTCAAAATGCTTGCGGGCCTGGGACACGTGGTGACAGTGCACGATGCCTTGATGGGTAAATATCATTCATCTCCATTTTAAGGGATAGCGCCAGCTGTCGATCTGTGTTGAAGATTAAATCGCTGGACGGATCTGCACAAAAGTATAAAATAACAAAAAGCCCATGAAGGCACATACAATGGCTAAAAATATGAATTTGAATATAAGACTCAAGAACATTAAGGTAAAATAGAAGTACAAGACATATAAATTCATCGACATAGGCATAAGAGATACTTCCCTGAGCTATTAGGTATGCAAATTTTACCTGTAAATTAGGGTTCCACCACCAATGATAGTCATTTGGCATCCAAGGGAATTAACAACCATGTCCATGCCTCAGTAAAGGCATCATCTATCCTTCAAAAATGTAAAAAACTAAGGGAAGGATAGGAAATTGTGGAGAAAGATAGGAAAAAGACCGCGGAGTTGAATGAAAAGACAATCAAATTGTTAAATCTTGGTTTTCCAAATGTTGTTGACACATCATTGAAATTCATTGGAAGAGAAGCTTTCAAAGAAGGTTGGAGGACAAAATGAAGTCTGAATTAGACAAGCTTCCTAAGGACACAACTCATCACAACTTTCTGAATTACATCAAACCATTGACAACTTTGAATGCAATATTGGATGAAACAGTAGTTTCAAGTCAATCTTCCAAATATGAATTGTTGACGAAGTTGGAGGTGAAACACCATACTTTAAAACAAATTGAACTTCCATCAGACTTAGAGTGGAGCACCCTACAAAAACTAGCACAAACATCTCATCAATCATAGTATGTAAAATTAATTTAAAGGTTTTGTGCTATAATGCTATTCTCTATATTTAATTTTTCATGGCTTGAATTAAGTTTTAAGTTTGAACTCTATTTTTTGAACATGAGAAATATAGCAGTTGTTAATTTTCTAATCTGGCCTATGATGGTCATAGATACGTTCAGGCTTGTACAATTGTACTGAGTTTGTGATACTAATTTGATGTTGAGTTTTTACATGTTGCAAATCGGCCTAAAGCTGTTGTTGCTCCGTTGTTTCTATAAAAGGGAATTCAGGATCATTTGCAAAGGTATCTAAAATTTCATATTGACTTTTGCATAGAAAATCACACAGACTTGTGTATTGAATGAATTATATCATATGGCTATATTTTGAAAGAAATGAAAATCTCAACATGTCTAAATAAACATCACTCTATCAATAAACACATTAAACTCTTTTATTCTACTATTTTCTACCTGAAAATAGAAATTTGAAAAAATGCAATTGCAAATCAATATTCAATTTTAACTGCAAAAAGTTGACAAACACAATATATCATCAAGTTATCAACCACAATAATATGTTTTTGTAATATGAATGATGAGATACAGTAATAAGATTAATAAATACCTAGGAACTACTAGTGCCAAGTCTCTTAGAGTTGTCGTTCCTCAACAAATTTAGAGCTTCCTTGATTCTTGTCTGTGTTTTCTTCACTCTAAGTCTGCATACCTCCACTGAATTGCATCTAAATACTACCAATACATGAGTCAATTGTCCCACTAGCACTTTGGTTTGAAGTGTTACCCAAACCTCTTCTTTCACATTTGGACCTCCATATTTTTAGTGCCCCATCGTAAGGAAAAGTACCTAGATGTATAGAGCCTCAACCAATTTTCCAAATTCTTCTCTCGTTTGTTTCTTAACTTTGATTTTAGGAACCCCAAAGCACTGAAAACTCTCTCATCCTCCACTGAACCAAATATCATGGTAAGACATAAATTAGGAAGCTTGAAATATTCTGATATTGAATCACACAACATTTCCCTCTAACCTAGATTTGTCCAAAGCCTTGTTAATGATCCCTCTTTGTGGGGGTTCTCTATTATGTCATATTGTTCCCTCATAACGTATGAAAAATAAGTTGATCTCTCTCTACGAAGAGTTTCATTTAAAATTCCATTTATAGTTTTGATTAAGTAAAAATAGGTTTTGAAAGGACCCAAAACTTTTTACAACAAAACACCAAAAGATAGAGCGTTAAGAGAACAAAGATACTGCAGTGAAACAACACCAGACACACCAAAGGGAACAAGAAGACGCTCCCACAAGAAAGAAACCGAGACCAGAACAACAATAAAAAAGGGGCAACAAGATAATCATTTAGTCCCACCCTTATGTGACCTTAAACTAATATAAAAAGGAGGCTTGGGAGACTTTAATTTACTTCCTTTGTCAATTTTCCATCCTTCCTCCATCATCATCGCATCACTCTACCAGGACAAAGATTTAGCAGAGAAATCCACAACCTGAGAGGCAAGGCTGTCCACCCTAGCATTCTCGGTAGGGACAGGGACAACAACCCCCCCGGAGAGACCTGGGCACCAGAAACCACAACACCAATAGTCAGGACAGCTGAAATAGAGACAACATTATCCATCTAGGCAAGGACAACAACCACATCACCTGACAAAACAACAACATCAATCTGACCTAGGACAACGTCTGAGACAGAATTAGAATCAGTGTCTGAGACAACATCTGAAACAATGACATTAGAAGCATTAGTAGTGGTAAAATGTTGAGATGGACATCCATCCATACCCCCATCCTTAGAAACCTTTTGAACTATATAATGGTGGTCATCAATGCCCACCCACCAAGAGGGCGATTTTTCTTCAATTTTACCCTATCTGATAAACACCCGACAACAATATGGCCAGTCTTGTGGCACTTTATGCATCTGAAGAAAATTCCCTCATAATCAAGGGTCTGGATCCAAGAGCCCCAAGGAGAGGCCAGAGTCAGCTTCTTAGGGAGACCCTTAGAGACATCAACCTCCACTAGGATACGAGCATATGTCGAGTGAAAAATGTTAGAAGAACCCGCATCAACCATCTAAAAATCCCCAATAACCTCGCCCACAACCTCCAGGACAGAGTCCATCCAGAGATGCAGGGGAAGATTTGGAAGCCTCACCCATAAGGTTATTTTATTGAAAGATTCAATAGCAGGATCAAAATCCTTATGCCAAGGTTTGGCCATCAAGGGAGAATGACCCTCCCAAGCGAAAGAACTATGCATAATAGTGTCCCAATCTTCAATATTGTCAAATTTCACAATAAAAAACCCATTTCCATAGGGAATATATGAATAGAATCAGACAAAAAAGGCTCCCAATGTTTGGAAATCCAAGCATGCAAGTTTGAAAGAGAGGGCGAAAAGCCCCTGAATCTAAAAATAGCAGCATAAGAGGAATAGTCCTCTACAAGGTTAAAATTTTCATCAACTATATCCATTTCCAAAATTACCACTAAAGGTTCACTTACATAGATAGGCATAACAGATTTGGGACATCGACCACCTCTCCTAGGACGATGACCACCACTTCCATTTATAGTTAATCCATTGAATTCTTCGGATTTGCATAATTGCTTTATCAAATTTAGTAGTTTAGTTTGAAAATCAGTTGAATTATTGAGAGACCAATATTGAGGAAACACAATAGACATGGCTTCAAGCAGTTTCTCAGGAGGGAATCTGGTTCTAATCTATGAGGAGAGATCATATCAATTTTCTCCACAAAATTAGTTACAAACTCAACAATCTTGCCAAACTCTTCCCTCGTAACTCTTGCTAGTTGCTTCATGGGGTGCTTTCCTGGTTCCTCAGGCTCGACCATGGAAAACTAGTGCATTGGTATCTCAACTCCGCATACATTGGCACATAACTGTTAATCTCTAATTTATGTTGATGATTAGTGACCAACACTTAGTCATTTCATTAGGAAGTTTTAGTTGGCTATCACTGTGGATGAGCTAAAACTATACAAGGCCGAGCAACATTGTCGAGCAGTTTTCAGTATGCCTAGTTACATTGCTGAGCCGAGTAAAGACAGAGATGTTAAATGTCAAGCGACAGACAGTCAAAGTGCCGAGAAAAACAATTTTTGTATACTTGTCAGGAATGATACAAACTTCAAGGATAAGTGATCCGGCCGACTTGTATAAGCTTTTTGAGCCGACATTGTGTGCATTTAATATTCTTATACGGAGTTAGTTATGCATTTAATTTTTTTATCCTATGCATGACTCATTGTAAGCATTAATTGTTTTACCATAAAGGCATGGGTATTGGATCTTGATCATTGATCTAGATCTCACTATTAGATCTGTATAGATATATTAGATTGCTTTGAAACCCTATTTATTATGTATGTATGTGCAAGAAGCAGAAGAGGATTTGGTGAAGTGACTGCATTTTTTTATATGAAATGCACAGAGGGTTATTTTGTTCAGAAGTAGAGATCAAGTAGAGCATAACACAGTGAACAACAGAGTAAAGGTATATCAGATTATAAGATCAGAAGAGATACTGAAAAGAGGAGATCCTTCATCAACATCAGAGTGCATATCGAAGGATCAATACTTGAGGCTTTCTAATCATTGTATCAGGTGAAAATCTCTTAACAGAGTGGTTTTAGCAGGCCTTTATTTATCTCTTAACAGAGTGCTTACTTCATTGTAAGTTTAAATCTTTTAACAAGGTAGATTGTAATGATCTAAAGCTTTTAATAGAGCAGACCTTTAACAGGGTAGATTACATTTTGTAATCAAACATTGTAACCTTAACAGGTACACTTTATTACTGGAGTAGTGGAGACTTTTGTGGGTGTCATCCCCACCCCAATTTTACCTATTTGGGTTTCTGGGTTACCAAATTATTGTGTAATGTGTTATTTGTTTCATGGTGTGGATGCTATTTAAGATTACATTAGA
>MU228147.1:273604-306210 GCA_018584345.1 Thuja plicata | reverse complement strand
TACACTTTATTACTGCAGTAGTGGAGACTTTTGTGGGTGTCATCCCCACCCCAGTTTTACCTATTTGGGTTTTTGGGTTACCAAATTATTGTGTAATGTGTTATTTGTTTCATGGTGTGGATGCTATTTAAGATGACATTAGATTCATTTATATATGAATGTGGATCAACTTGTTTTAAGTGTTTAATTTTGAAGATCTGATTCACCCCACCCTCTTAGTATCTTGCTTTCCCATTATTGTATTTCCAACAATAACTCCCCATTTGCACTAATTTGTAAAAAAATTTTGGATTGTTCAAATTTGTGTGTCTACCACTTAGCACATTTTTCATCTGATAGTGTTGGTGGACTTCGATAGAGATTATCGAGGGTGACACATGTCATCTTACACAACTTGGCATATTCTGCAATATACATAGCTCTTTGTTGGTATTTTTTCATAATATTCCTCATTTCCTCTAGCATGGGTAGAAGAGTTGCTAAAGTTAAGAGTGTCTCTATATTACTTAACCTCCGAAGTAATTCAGGGAATTTTGATTGGTCAGATTTTTTGTGATTTGTCTAAAATAGTCCAATCAAGGATGGATATTATGAAAAAACTCGATGTGTTGGTCCATCCAAAGAGATCCATCTAGTATCATTATCCTTAGGACGCTTGTTCCCATCGTTTATTCCATCAGGAAAGTGTTGAAATTTCATAAATCATTTGGGACTTTGATAGAAGTGTGAGTAGATCTCTCTGATTAAATGTTCAATTTTTTTTATTTGAGCATACTTGCTCATAATTCCAAAATCTAGATTCATTCTGTGGGTCATGCAGTGAATGCCAGTAATGTAGGGTGCACAAGAATTTTCCATCTTTGCACAAAGACCGTTCTTGTGACCTTGTATTGTTGAAGCTCCATCTGCTCCAACACATACCAAATTTTGGGTAATCGTCATGGCATATATACCTCCATATTCAATTAAAGAAATCTTTACTAGTTGAAATAAATTTGTTGTCACGCTAATGTTCATTTAAGCAATAGATAGTAGATGAGGTTGGCAGGCATGATACTATATAGTATAAACATGCATGCATACCCACAAGTATTACCTACTTTCGTAACTTCATCTAAAGACAATGCAATAAATTTTGACTCTTATTTTTACCTTTGCATCTGCTTTTTCAACCTTAACAAGACAATTTTCCCATTTTGACCATCAACTGTTTACTAACAGTGACTGTTAGGATAGTTAGGAACTTTGAAAAAGTGTAATAAACCACTCATTAGTGGGTAGTTTGTCATAGCACACTCTCTCCTCAAAATATTAAAAAAAAACACTTAACTGAAGAGATTTTCCTAGTTGTTTTATTTGCATTTCTTTTCCAAGAAAAGCTTCAATAGTCTTTAACTTCAGCAGCCTTCGTCTGTAATTTCTCTTGAAATATAAAATTCTTCAGCATTCCCAACATGTTGACATTCCTCCTTTGTTTTCCATCTTAACACTTATTTTTCAACCTCATCTATCATTATTTTTTCATAAATTTTACCCATATTATTTTCTATGGTGTCAATTTCTAGCTGCAACCTCTTTTCCTTGTTATGTTTTCAAGTGCAAATCTTACACTTGCATTCTATTGGTGCTCACCTTCAATTGGATTCTACACTAGTTCAATCAATGGATACTTTGATGCCCTAGCGATTTTAAAATTCCTCACTGACAGATCCCACTGCCGATCCTTTTTTATTTGGGTTGATCCTTTTTTTATTTGGCTTTTATTTTCCCCTTATGTGCATTATCATCTATGGCATTATCACCCAATTCAATTATATCATTCCGGCTAACCTGGGTATCAACTAGAAAATCTTCTTCAAGTTCACCGTGATCTGAGATATTAGGTTCGTCGCCTTCTTCAATATGCAGCGTAGGTTGTGAATCTTGTACTTGTATGTGTGATCATGTACCTTCCTAATTTTCACCACAATGTTTTCCAACACCAAAGTACGAAGACAACGTTATTCATTTTTTTGGCCTCTCTTGGTCTTCCCCACATTCAAGATTCCTACCCTTCTTATTTCTTGACATCTCCAATGAAATAAAGGATGTAGAAATATATCAACTTGTTGAAGAAGTAATAATAGACTATATGATTCATTGGCCCTAGACTATATGATTCATTGGCCCTACGACCTACAATCTAGATGTCTGAGGCCTCCCGGGTGACCACTGATGGGTCCCCACTGAATAACAATGAACTCAACAGTGCAAACAGATAGAGATGAATTCAGAAATAATATTATAACAGTTCAAAAATATGATCACTAATAGTAGCCAATGCAGTAAAGAATAACGATTGTTCCTGGTCTGAAACTTCGCTATTGATCCGAATTAAGAGCTCACTACTCAGAACTGACCAAATTGTGTAGAGATAAATCTGTACTTGGTTGATGTATTTACACCAATCCTTATTTGGAAAACTTGGTGGGAATTTTATATGGTATACAAATATTTGGTGAATCCTACTTAACTATAACATGTCTTATATAATATTTGAGGTGATTATAGGTTGTCCAATTAATTGAAAATTATAATAGAGTTGGTGAATTGGGTCCTCCTAGCCAATAAATCTTTATATGGCTATTGGTAAATTATGGCTGTCTATTAAGACAACCTCGGAAAGTGTAGGCAAAAATATTGAATTTATCATGTAGAAAATGTAGATTCTATTGGTAAAATCTTGATAAAGATACAATTGACTACATAAAATGATGGGCGATTGGGCCGTGCATTGGACCAAATATTTATAAAGTCTGGACGAAGTGGCCACCCTCAATCGGTACAATATATTCACCATTTTCCATGTTGTCGACGTGAAATATTTTCCATTGGCAAATATTTTCCACTAAAGTATACCCTGGTAGATCTATGGTAAGACTACACTAAGGGGGTTATGGATGAAGATAAATATAGCTTTGCATGGCTTATTGGAGGGTTGTTATTATTACAATTGATCCTATGTGGATTTGTTTAGAAAATTGGGTCTAGTATTAATCTTGGTGTTTGAGTCATAGAAATCCAAATGTCATGCCTAATTTTGTAACTGCATGTTACTGATGTGGTTTTTTCTGGTTGGCCTTATTCTTGATCACCATTATTACATTGGTATCTTGGTTGCAAAGAGAAAAATATTTTTGAAGTACCTAATATAGTTTCTCATTTGAATCTTGGTAGTAGATTATGATGCATGTGAAGCTATCTTTACTTTTAATTAAGTTTTGATAATATATTGGTCATGATGCCATGTATAACTTGGTATCACTTTCACGAAGAGTTTTATGGAGTTACATTATATGTCCTATATTCTTTGTTTCAAGATTTTGGTTCTAGGTTGTTGATGTTGGAGTGTTGAGCCATGGACAATCTTTGAATAGAAGATGGATGGTATTTTGCAATGTTTATTGGTGTCATGTGAAAATATTGGATCCTATTTTCTTATTGAAATGAGAGTTTGACATTTTTTGTTCTATCCAAAAAAGATGTGCAGTATTATATGGTCTATCTTTGGATATTGTGGTTTAACTCTTCCCTTTAAACAAATATGTGCAATATTTTATCTTTTTTTTTTTTGGAGATTGTGGTGTTGGGAACACATAGGATATTCAATTAGGAGATGGTTATCACGATGCCTGAAGAGCTTGGTTACACAATTTCATGGGAGCTTTGGTAGAGATTCATCATTTGATGATGAATGATTATCTGCATGTGTTTGGAAATGTTGTTTTTGGTCTAGAGTAAGGTTTGTATTATGATATGATGTATTCTTGATTATAGATTAGAGTGTTGGCATGAAGCAAGTTCTCTTGAGACCATGATATGTTCTTTGGAGCATATGGTCATTTTTTAGGAGATGTCATATCATAATATTATGATATGTTTCATGTTTACACAACTGGAACTTTGATAGTAGTCTTGTTAGTTTGGACACTAAAAAGTCTTGGGTTAGGAAAAGAGATCTCTTGTTTATGGGATCATGTGTTGAGATGGTTACTCTCTGATGATGATTTTTTTATGCCTTGCATACCCATCCCTACATTTCATAGGAAAAATGTTGGGTCCCCCTTTTCGCTTTTTCTCTTCCCTTGTTTTCTTTGTTTTCCCTCTAGGCTTTGCTTCCGCGAGGGTTGTCCTTCTTTTGCTTTGGCTTTATTGTGTCTCTGGGACCCTGTCCCAGAGTTTGTTCGTTCTTTCCAGAGCCCGATTCTAGACTCCGGGATTCTTCGCCATGATGTCTTCTTTTACGAGAAGGTATGGTTGCATAGAATCCCTAGGCCTGGAGTCTGGAGGCCTGCTTGTTCTGGAGTTGTCGGAAAGAATGCAACCTATTTTTACCCTAGGGGTATAAAAGGAAGTTACCTATCATTTTCACAATTACCATGATTAAAACACTTAGAGCATTCAAAGCTATATTAAGGCAATTAAGGCGATTAAACAACGAGTTGCTCCATGTGCTTAGTGGCTAATTGAACATTGATTTGTGGTGTCTGCTTGTGATTGTTCGAAGGTGGACCTATTTCAGAGCGTTTTCCATGATCGTCTTCCCTACATCCTTTGCGCTTCCAGGTTGGTCTTCATTTTCCTTCTGTGGTTCTCTATTCCTCTGGTTTTCTGTCTTTTGCTTTCGTGCTGTTCATTTTTGTTTGTTTTTGCTTTCGTTCATTTTTGTTTCCGCTTTTGTGTTTTGCTTTTGGTTTGCCTCCTGTTGGTGGGTTGGCTCTACCAGAGGGTTGTCTTCCCTCTATGTAGTTTTAATCTAGTGTATATATTGTACATTTTTGTAGGGTAGCTTTTGTTCCTTCATAATTTTTGTGCATTGTGTAAATATTATGTAACTGTTGTGTATATGTCGTTGTTCTGCGAGCTGCGCTTTGGCCCTTGCAGAGCTTCGATTCTCTGTATCTTGGTGCATATACCTCATGTATATCCTTCTATCCTACTGAGCTTGTCGTGCTCCATCATGTCTCGAACCTCTTTGTTGAGCTTGTTGAAAGGTAGTCACCACAGTTCGAACTCAGCAGCTCGCTGGATTGAGTTGTGGTGACTTTCTCTCTCCTCTGTTGTATCACCTTAATGGCGGGATTAATTTCCCATGAGTGGGCATTCAAAAACCATCTCATCTGGCATTCAATTTCCCCCATGTCAGCCCACTTGTTGCCATTAATGCCATTGCGCCGCCTGTCACGTGGCCACGTGACGTCCCATGTCAGCCAAGTACGACTCCCTATTGGTCACATCAACAATGACAAACTCTCCCGGACTCTGGGTGTTGAGAAGCCTCTGGATCTTAATTCCATCTTTGTCTCTTAGTTCTATACCCCGGAGCCCCAGGATGTTTATCAGAATCCAAATCATGTGTCTTAATACTCCAGGATTTTTTATGTGTGCTAACATTTTTGGACAGGTGCGAAATGGTGACAATTTCACTGGAATCCATAAAGTTATTATTATTATTATATCATGTATTGACGGTTCTCTGGTCTTGGAGGTTACAGATTGTGTGATCGAGATGTCTGAGATGATCTCTCCTCCTGATATCTCGATGCTTCCTACTACCTCCACTCGGGCGGCCACAAAAACCAAGGCCGAAAAGATGCTGGCTAAGCTGCCACTGACCTCCAAGTACCCGAAGGAGGGCATTCTCGTGGGGTCCAAGGTGGACTCCAAAGTGCAGGAAATAATTGACACAGAGCCCAGACTTTGGGCTGAAATGCAGGGCTTAATTCAAGCCATATACAGACTGAAGGCTAGTGGAGATAGTATGGCCACTCATTTGGCCGCCTCTGGCATTATTAAGGCTGCAAACTTTCCTTGTTCAGTGCAATCATCAGAATTAATACTTCAACTGGCAATACTATACAATGCACCTACTTGGACTGTTTTGATCGTCGATCTCCGGCCATTACAATACCCAGCGACAATAGTCAATCTAGATGCAACAAATTTTGCCTTAGGGCTAGGGATTCCATAGCTCAAGGGGTCCGTCATCATCAACCGGGCCAATTCGTTACAGGAGTTCAAGGAAGCTGCTCTCATTTCCTGGAAATATCTCAACACTCAGTGGCTGAAGTCCCCAAAGAGGGACCATAAAAAGATGAAGTTGGAAATTCCCCGTGGGGATTTCAAAGAGCCCATTTAGGCAAGCATTATATTTTTATGCAAGATATTCAAACAGCCCCATTCCCAGGATTTCTCAACATGGATGTATTACTTTCTTTGCTGCATCACCACCTGCAACCAGACTTTCAACTAGGCGGCTATTATAGCCAATCATGTGGACACGCAGCTGAAGGGCGTCGTCCGGAGTTCTAAATTCTATATGACTTCTTACGTGCTATGGGCATTGGCCCAACTGAGACTGGCTTTCCTAGGTTTAGGAATAGTGGGCGATCTTGGGAACGGGTCGGGCCAATTAACACCATGGGATCATTATCCCTAGATCTAGTGGGAACTCAGTTTCCTAAATTTTTGTAGGGTAAATGATGCCTTCGTTTACCAAAACATTTTGACACTTACTTGGGACTCCGGGTATTGGTTATTGCAGGAGGCGATGAACCTGGTCAGTACTGACGACCACTATTTTATTCAGTTCCAGCAACACACATCCATTCGGGTGACCAGCTTCTCCGGGAAACCCTATCTTCTTCCCCGGTATTGCGGGGATAAAATCATTCTTTTGGATTTCTGCCAGTAGATCCTAGAGTTGCATGCCTTCTTCACATTGAAGAAGGTCACTAATGTCCCATTCCTAGTTTCTTGTCAGAATTATACATGCAGCCTCGCCACAACAAAGGAGGCAGATGGTGGGTTGAAGAGCCTGGGACTGATGGAATTCCACCACACCAGGAAAAATTATGATCCTCTAGGCAAGATTGCCTTGGCACTTCCCCGGGCATCCCCGCCACATAAGGAAGACATTAAAGATTTTTGGGCGGACTGTCAGGACAGTTTTGATCTTCGGGCCCATTAACATTTGCAGATGTCCAAGGGACTTATGAAATTGCTTGACCTTCAGACTTTTCTGAAGAGTTTTTCAGATGACGGGCTGCTGGAAGACCCAGCATACAAAGGGAAAGGATTAAACAAGTTGGATCTCCCTCTGGTGGATTGGGCCACCCCAAAAGACTTGAAAATTGAGGGAGTATGCTGCCCCATTTTGGAGGCCAGTCACAGTTATCTTTCCCGTGTGTGTCCCAAGAGCACCGAAAAAGGACCAATTGTTCGAAGGTTTGCTTCAACTTCCATTGTCGCTGTCGGACCCAACACAAGCAAGGGGAAAGAGAAAGAAGACACCCCGGCTAAGGTGCCTCTCCAAGGCCCAACCCCCATAATGGTACAACTACAGAAACAAATGGAGTCGATGAGGCTGGCTAGCCAGCAGATAAGCGCACAAATGTCCTCTGGCCTCCTCGTAACTCCAGTAGAATCCGCTCGCCCAGCGAGATCCCCATCGCTAGCCGCAATGATGACCAGACAGACTTTTGCTGAGGCGGAGTCCACAAGTATTTTGGATACCGGGGTCCCATTACTAAGGAAGAAGAAGCAGAAGGTGAACCCCACTCCAAGCACAACCATCATCCCTGATATGCCAGACCGGCCTCCGGTTGATGTCAGTTCGGATTCTCCTGAACTTGAGAATATTTCTGATTCCTCTCCCCCACACGATGATTTTGACGATGTCTTCGGGGCAGATGAGATAATGAACCTTCATGAGGATGAAAGTCACATGGTAGTGGAGATCACCACCCAGGAGAAAGAGGATATCCCCTCAGAAGAAGAGGAAGTCCCGGAACAAGAAGCTGTCACAGAGTAGGAGGTCCCAGAGGAAACACAACAGGAGCCCAAACGGGAGAGGACACTGGTCCTAGGGATTGATGATGAACCTAGGAAAATCATAGATGATCAACTGATGATTGGGGAAACTAGATCCCCAGGATCAACCATACCCCCGTTCATCATGCTCCAGACACCTTTGGTTACTCTAGATGACCAGTTGCCCCGGGGTACATTCGGTGAGGTGGTAAAGCGGCCGCATTGTTGAATTTTGGCCAGAGACCCCACCCACCTCCACAAGATGTCCCAGTGGAGGAGGATGTTCCGGCAGATGAAATTGATAAGGCCAAAGAACAACAACAGCAGAATGATAGGGAAATCCCCAAAGATATAAACGTTGAGTCGACTAATGCTGAGAAGGATGGGGAAATCCCCGAGAATATAGGTGATGCTGATACCGGAAGAGAAGAAGTTCTGGACATCACGAAAGAAGATGCCAACATGGCAGAGAATACTAGGGCCTCCGGAGGGCGGGAGAAAGAATAGGAACAAGAAAAGGAGAAAAGGCTCGATGACACCGTACATTCAGGGAACACGCCGCCAGATTCTGAAGAGAATCTAGATACCCATGTCTTAACAATGAAGCCGCCCCAGCCGCCCCAATGGCTGGCAGAATCAAGAAAGAGAAAGGTCCTGACAGCAGCAATAGGTGTTCCACTCTCCTTGGTCGAGATGATGGCCTGAAATGCAAAGGCCCAAAAGCCTAAGAAGGCACAGATAGTCCATACCCTCCGGACTGGTCCAATAGGAAGTACAGTAGCAATGATCGCAACACCTCCTCCAGATGCAGATGCAGCAGCGGTAAGGCCCAAAGATTACACTATTATAGAAGTGGCACTGGGGAGAAGAGATAAGCAGGGTGAACTGGACCTGTTGAGAGAGGCCACCAAAGTAGTAGAGGCCCGGTACGTTAAACAAGGCCAGAAGTTAAAGGAGGAAAGAGAAACCAATGCAAATCTCCTCACACTTCTGGTAGAACTTACACATCCTTTGGCCGAGATCCATCCAGAAGCCTCTTCCTCTAGATTTCTGCTTGCACAGGGTGACGTGGATTCTCTCTAGGCCATGAAGAAGAACGCGCATGCTGTGGACAGGTGGGTCACCAAGAAAATAGCTGCCATAAGACAATTTCTAGTAGTGTCCCTCCCAGATCTTTACCAGATCAACATCCTCCTCAGCCAGGAAAATGGCTCCGCTATCATATGGGAGCAAGACTTGGAGAAGTATGAAAAGTGGAAGGCCGGTTTGGAGGATATTTTCAACACCAAAGAAGAAGTCGTCACAGAGGCGGAAATTTTGGGAGATGAATCGTATGATTCTCTCCATGACCAGTACTCCAGACTTGGCCTCAAAATTGAGGTATGCAACGAACTGGTTAAGGCCTTAAAAGTGAAGGTGACCGTGACTCAATATCCTATGGGCCTATTTCAGGCATTTGTGGTCAGGGTATCGCAAGTTGATCCCTTCACCACCAAGACATGCACCCCGGAGGACTACGTCCTCAGCAAATTTGATGAACAAATGGAATCCTTGTATCCGATGGTCGAATATTTTGACTAGGGCAGGTTATCAAGATTATCCAAGATGATGATCCAGGCACATGATGCCATGAAGATGGTAGATGAATTCTAGAATGGGGCCGGAGAGGTCGAAGAGAAGTTGGAGGTTGTCTGCAGTCGATGGGACAACATCAAGGATATAGAGAAAAAAGGCGTAAGCCAAGTATTAGAAGCATTAAAAAATAGTTAGGAGCAATAAAGGTTCTCCGGAGTCCGGAGAATTCCATCGGCCATGCATATTTTGTATTCTTTATTCTTTGAGCTTAAGCTCCCGGATCCCAGAGTTTCGGATCCACAATTTTGTTTTTTTGGATGATCCGCGTCCAGGTTCCCCGGAGCCAACTGGTCATTGTCAGACAGTTAATAAGGATGTCATAAGGTAGGTGACTCTAACAAGGCACATCGGCTCAAATATGATTATGACAGGTGGTCCTCCCAAGGCACTGCTCCAACATAACCCTAGCGCATCAGAGATAGTGAGCCACTTTTCCATTAATGAGGGATGTAGCCTCGATCCCCGGGGGATATGATTTCCTCTATTCTCCCTCTGGCTCTCTTATCCAGGCTGATTCTTCCATACCTCCTTTCTTGTCTCATTCCTCTGACATGTCAGACCTTTTCTCTTCCCGAGGTTGTTGTAGCATGGTGCAGGTAGTACCGGCCACCGGAAATTGTATTTTAATGGTTGAGTGTAAAGTAAATTAGGTTAATCTTAGGGAAAGTTTGTGTATAAATAATAAGTCTGACCTCATTCCAAGGGTCGGCGAAATTGATGATTTTGCAGTCCATAGTTATAGCATTTCAGTTTTCATTTCTCGTAGTTGCAGAGCTCAACACTCCTTAGTCTTTAGAAGCTTTCAGTAGATAAATGCTCCTCTGAAGTTGTTGATGTACTCACCAGTGACGCTGGAACACCATTAATGAAGAAAGAAGGATTCTGGCAATGTTGTTGTTGGTTTCTTGATCTCTGACTTAATACTTTTCATACTGTATGTTTCTTATGTCCCTTGCTCTGATATTTTAAGTAGATTAACGACCTTCTTTCTCCCCGCTATTGAATACGTATGAACTGATGGTTGTGTGCACATTCAGTATTTTAGTGTAGCATGTTAGAGCACGGTTTGATGTATTAAATGTATTGGCATGACTATAGGTAGATTGATTATTTCTAACCCCGCCCTATCTTTTGAAGTTTATTTGGTGAATAACAAATGCTTGCAGGAAACCCCACTTACCTAAATCCCCGGAGTAGACGAGCCAAGATAGCCAGCTATCCCCCCAAACAAAACAGTCACAATGCCCAACTTAGCTCCCGCACCGTCGAGACCCGACTCTCACGTGCTTGAAGGCCTGGAGAATCTCATTTCTCCAGACAACCTTTACAGGCGAAGTTGGACGGTACCCGATGACAACTTGCATCTGTTGGCGGACACGGTCACAAACCCCCGTCAACAGATTTTAGTGGAAAGACCGAGGAGTGTGCACTTGGTTATGGATGTGGATCCATCATGGACTTGAAGAGAAAATTATCATTTATTACAATATTTGTAATGCTTTGTTTTGTGTGAATAACCTATCTTTAATCCCACTCTTGGTCTACTCGATAGGTGAATGATTTGAGAGATATTGTTAGCCTATATATCCGATGTATTCTTATTTTGTATCTTTTTTCCGTATATGAGTTATATCTTGAATATAGAAAATTTGAGGACTTGTTAAGAAGATGCATGGTTTTATGGGTTTCTATTGTTCTTGTTGTTGGTCTTGAGCTATGGATCTACTTCAAAGAACTTATTTGGAGAAGTATAGGAAATGGTTTTTTTCTTTGGATATATTGCCCATGTTGTGGGAATGGTTGGTTTAGTTGATCTACCTTTAGGATGTGAGACCTACATCCATGGTTGCCATATTTTCATTATACTTTGAATGTTAGAAGTTGATATCCTTCCACTTTGGGAATGGTGAAGGATATCTTACCTTACACATCTTGGTACATGTTAGTGTGGAGCAAGGATATGGTTTGATTTTCAGGTTCTCTCTTGGGTATTGTTCTTTTAGAATGTTTGTATTCACATGACATTGTTGTTGAGAATGAATAACTTAGGAGAGTTATGGAGGCTAGTGACGAGATTAGTAGTATAACTTTGCAATATGTGCATATCAGTGCATGTTTCCTTGACACTATGTAATAGAAGTATTAGCCACATCCTCTATGTGAAGTGGTATAGGTAAACTTGATATGTTTCGGTCTATTTTTTAGATTTGGTATTACTTGTATAATGATATTTTATAGGTTTAAGTGTTTGGTTATCCTCTTTGATACCTTGGTTTATTGAATATTAATGCAATGAGTTTACTTTTTGATTGGATTTGGATCTATGAACTATGTAAGTATATGGGTTGATCACACATTCATTTGCAATGAGATGACTCACAGGTGGACTCTATATCCATGAGATTGTTTTAATTTTATTGCAAAATTTTTAAGTTAGCCTTGTTTGTGGTCATTTGTACATTGGTATATTGCATTTGAGAAGGGTGGAGGGATGTACAGAGACTTGATTACAATTTTTGAGTTGATATGTTGACAACACAAAGTTTTATCCACATTGGTATACCTTGGTTTGAGGTATGGTAAACTTTTTTCATGAGTTCTTCATTTCATCGAAAGTGAAACACATTGTGTGTGTGTGTGTCTGAGAGAGAGAGTTCCAAATGAAGGTTAGTTTGCAAGTTTGTGAACTTGTCTTAAGTGTAATGTAATTCGGGAAAGGTCCAAAAGTCCAACAAATAAAGAGCAAATATTCTAAATGAACAATATTTTACTCTATTTTCAAATGTTGCAACCATCAAATGAAATATAATGTTTTCCTTGTTCACTCACACCGCCTAATCAGCATGATTGTAAGCCATTTCTCGGCTACTTGCATTCAATTCATTTTCTCTTCTCTTCATCGCTAAAGAGAGAATGCATTTGTGATATGGATTTCAAATTGCTGCATTAAGAGGCATGCCCAATCGGATTAAGAGGTTTGGTTTTCATTCTAAAGTATTAGATTACATTCAATTGGAGAGTACTTAGAAAACCGTTAGAACAATGATATTCACAAAAGCCCTAGGGTTCTTATATGAGCTATGGGTAAAATTATTTTGATATTGTAATAATTTGGGTTTATCCAAAATTGTAATAACATTTGTAACCTTTGTAGATCAAGTGATTAAAGACAAACATCAACCTTAGTTGATTGTTTCCTTATGTATGGTGTGCATTTCTAAATGCATTTTTATTAGTTGGCTAGACAAATGATTATAAAATCCTTGCGAAGCTTTTACAAGGTATATTCTCAAAAAATTGAATGAAATGTATGTGTATGCTAATTAATTATTAGGTAGTCTCATTTAATATTTTGCAACCATATGTTATCTTTCTACATGTGTACATACGACCTAGCTTATTTGTGCATTTTGAAAAGCATAGTCTTTTGTGGTATTTTGATTAAGGTGTCCCGATGGTTTTGGTTATTAAATGTTTTGTATGAACTCAAAGGCTCAGTTGTTCAACTGGATAAATGCATTAGTAGGCATCAGTCTTTTATTGGCTTCTCCTTCTCATCATACCAACACACTTGAAACAAATTAATATTAACCTCCTCTGAATTTTATCTATTTTAGTGTGTTTTCAATACCATGTTGAATGTACATCATAAAGGGGCACTATATAAAACACATTCGTTGATATTTATGTGGCAGATTATATATTTATTCTAATGAGGTGCTTAAACTTGAGTACAGAAAACTAGCACATAGACATAAAGTGACAACTGAAAAGGGGTGCACTATTTAGGAGTTATGGTTTGTGTTAGGATAAGTGTTTTGCTTATGTGGTGATATCTATTGCAGCACCTTAGAGAAACCCTTATGATTTAGTAGAGTTAGAAGTGAATAAGGTTGGTGCAGGAGCACCTAGGGGTTAGGATTGGGATAACCCTCAATTTTTGTTTTGAAAGACCTTCTTATGGTCATGTACATAAATAATGTTATGTTGGGGTGTTGTGTTGTTTTGGTAGGTTGTGGTCATTTTGGTCCAAATGACCTTTGATATGTTTTAGAAGCCAAAATGTGGCAAAATGTGGAAATGACACCTAGAGTGCACCAAAGGACCTATTTGAGGTGGTATTAGGTCTAGTGTTAGTTTAGTAACCTTGTGGAACCCATTAATTGGGTCAGAGCAATGAAATGGTAAAAGATGTGAAAGTTGTAAAATGTTGCTTGAGCAACTTTTACAACTTTCCAATGTTGCTTGACAACATTTGGACAAGAATTGCAAAATGCCCTAAAGGCAGTTATGGGTCAGCATAATTAGTTGTTATGAGCCTAGGGGACATATATAAGGGCTTTTCAAGCATTGTATAGAGTTTGCAAAATTTTTGGTTGCATTTCCTAAGAAGGTTTAATTGACAGTTTGTTGTTTTGTGCACAGTCTGCAAGTTTTAGTTTGTTTTCATTAATGATGGATTGAGGAACTCATTTTGATGTGTAGTTTAGCTTCTTACACTTGTTTCCTTGTACTGTAGATACTTCTTGAGAGTTCTTGTATAGTTTAGTGTGTTTAAATAAAATAAATCCTTCTTGGACTGTTCACTGCCAGTGTAAGGGTTTAACTATGTAAATATGGTTCCACGATGATTTCCCACCATGGGATCTTGATGGCCCATGGAGGATGTAAAGTGGAACATTTGTACATATTTTTCCTTTTTGTGCAATTGCAGGAGATGTCATTTGCTAATTTTAAAAGCTTTCCCTAGGCGAGATAGTGTGTACCCGGCTAGGAGCAAGAAGGATGAAAGTTAGTGATTGAAGGCGAGATTGGATTGGATTGAGGGATCCAGTGATTGGAGGGTGTTGTTAGGGTGTTGAAGAAGCCCTAGAACTAGTGTTAGGAGTTGATGAATCCATTTCATCAATAATTGACTTAAGAAAATGCAACAAGCCCTATTTTTAAGGAAAAATGACCCTGTCTGCAAAAAAGTGTTGTACGGACACCTTGGTGACCCCAAACCCTAAAAATCTTGAAGGTTTTCCAAAAGGGTGTCAGGATCAGTGATTAGTTTGGGGGTTACTTTGTGAGTTTTTGGAGTTACAAGTTTTTTTGCACCAAATTAGGGCTACTAGCCCTTAGAACCAGTGATTCTTGAACTCGATGAAAAGAGTGATTGAACTATGGGAAAAAGAACATCAAGATTGGATGAAATTGTATGAACTAAAGCCAAATTAATCTTGCAAAGTGTCATGGTGTGAGTTTGGACTGAATTTACCTTAGTGAATTCAAGGAAGAATTGGACTTTACCCTTGGTAGAGGCCCTTGTATAAGGAGAAAGAAACCAAGAGTATTCTCCTAGGTTGGGGTTGAGAAGTAAACCCTTACAAGTTCTAGAAGGCGACCTTAGGTAGAGTCAAGCTGAATCTAGGATAGGAGCCTCCCTATCAGATTTGTATCAGAGCCTAAACGATTTGGGCTAGGCAAGTGAATGTCTGATCTTGAATCCGTAGCTGAGTCAGGGATGGTAACCAACACAGAGTTGGTAAAGAAGGTCGATGGACAAGAAGAGGAGAATAGACTCCTAAGGGAAAGATTGGCAGAAATGGAGAGTAAGCTCGGTGCAGTGGAAGCCAAGACTGACGAAGTGAGTGAAAAGGTTAAAGAAACAAAAGCTAAAGGGAAGTCAGTGGCAGTAGAAGATGAAGTTCCAGAGCCTAATCCTATTTTGCAAGAAGAACCATTCCTTAGAGAATTGAAAGCTATGGGTGAAAAATCCCTAGAGGGTGTACCCATGTTTAGTAGAAAATTGGAGCCAGAGCTAGTGATGGAGTGGATAGAAGGGTCAGAAAACCACTTTCAATGTGAGAATGTGATAGAAGCACAAAAAGTGAAGGTGGATAAGTCTAGATTGAGAGGAGTTTCCCTAACATGGTGGAAGTTTGTGCAAGATGAGAGACAAAGAGGGAAAGAATCCTATTTCTACTTGGAAGGGTATGGTTGCTAAGATTAGAGACACCTATATCCCTGATGACAATGAGATACAACTCCACAAGAAAAGACAAAATCTAAGACAAAGGGAACTAGAGGCGAGTGCCTACACTGAGGAGTTCTACAAACTGTGTTTGAGACCCAAGGTGACAGAGGATGAGAGTATTAAATTTGCTTTCTATCTAAATGGGCTAAAGTGGAGTATATAAGAGGAAATTAGTTTGTTGACACCTACCACAGTGCATAAATGTTATCAATTGGATCTTGAGGTAGAAGAAAAGAGAAAGAAGAAGCATGAAGCCACTAGTAGAGGCAAAGGAAGAGGTAGAGACACAAGAGGCCATAGAGGAAACTATGGTGGTATAGGTAATGAATCTAGACCACAAGGGGAGACAAGATTGATAGAGCATAGTAGTGAATCTAGTGGCAGAGGTAATTATGGTAGAGGAAGGGGTCCTAGCAGCAGTGGTAGAGGATTATTTGGAGGTTATAGCAGAGGTTCCTCTTTTGCAAATATGAAGTGCTACAACTGTCATCAGTTTGGTCATCCTGCTTATAGGTGCCCTGACAAAGAAATTTCTTCTCAATCAGAAAGAAGGGTTAATTATGTACAAGAGGACACTAGCAGTGTCAAGTCTCCTGAGATCAATCTTGATTCAGAGAGTGGTGATATCCTAAAGATAAGAAGGGTCCTAATCAAAGAACCAGTCATAAACGAGCCTACGCAAAGGAGGTCCCTCTTGAAATGCAAGATTCTTGGTAAGGGGTGCAAAGTGATAATAGACTCAGGGTCAACTGATAACATCATCTCAGAGGAAGCAGTGTACAAGTTGGGATTGAATAGGATATCTCATGACCATCCCTATATAGTGACATGGTTGAATAAGGGACAACATGTCCTAGTCAATGACCAAGCAAGGGTTGATTTTGCAATTGGAGGATATGCTGATAGGATTCTCTGTGATATGTTACCTATGGATGCCTGTCATCTATTGCTGGGAAGAACATGGAAATTTGATAGGAAAGTTATGCACAATGGGGAGAAACAATCCTATTCATTTAAGAAGGATGGAGTAACCTACAAGATCCAATTTTTGGTGGATGAAGAAGGGATGAAATCTAGTAGTCCTAATGTGTTGGTAGTTGGTGGAAAATAATTTTTAAGTGATCTCAAGGGGGGAGGTGGAGAGTGTTTAGTTGTTATGATGAAGCCTAAAGAAGAGAAGAAAGTTGAACAAGCACCTATGCCCAAAGAAGTACTACAAATTTTGGAGCAGTTCAAAGACATTGTTAGTCATGGATCACCTGCAATCCTACAACCATAGTGGATAGTAAGTCACTAAATTGACTTCATTCCAGGGTCATCATTGCCAAATAAAGTTGCTTATAAAATGACTCATGAATAGAATAAGGAGATAGCAACACAAGTACAAGAGTTACCTGATCAAGGTCTAGTGAAGAAGAGCATAAGCCCTTGTGCATTTCCCATGGTATTAGCATCAAAAAAAGGAGGTAAGTGGAGACTATGTACTAACTCCAGAGCAATAAATAGAATAACAATTAGATATAGGTTCCCAATTCCTAGGATTGAGGATCTAATGGACTGTCTTGGAGGAGCTCGATATTTTACCAAGTTGGATGTCAAGAGTGGTTACCACCAAATATGGATAAGGAGGGGGATGAGTGGAAGACAACCTTCAAAACCATAAAAGGTCTATATAAATGGCTTGTCATGCCATTTGGGCTTAGTAATGCCCCTAGCACATTCATGAGATTAATGAATGAAGTGTTAAAGGACTACATAGGAAGGTTTGTGGTAGTCTATCTTGATGATATACTCATATTCAACAAGACCAAAGCAGAACACCTTGAGCACTTGGAGATTGTGTTGAGAAGATTGCATGAGGAGCAATTAGCCATCAATTTGGAGAAATGTGAATTCTTGAAGCAAGAATTGGTCTACCTTGGATTTGTGGTCTCACAAGGAACTTTGAAGATGGATCCTAGCAAAGTGGAAGCTATACTCAACTAGCCTACTCCTACATCTGGTATAGAGGTAAGAAGTTTTCATGGGCTTGCCCAATTTTATAGGAAATTCATTAGAGGTTTTAGTGTCATTTGTGCCCAAGTCCTAGATACTATTAAGGGTGGGTTGAAAACTAAATTTAGGTGGACAAAGGAGGCATATAAGGGGTTTGAAGTGTTGAAACAAAAAGTAGCCACCCAATCTATCCTTGTTCTTCCTAGTTTTGGCAGACTATTCACCAAAGAGTGTGATGCAAGTAGTATAGCAGTGAGGGTTATTTTGAGTCAAGAGGGCAGACCAGTAACTTTCTATAGTGAAAAATTGAATGAGGCCTAGAAGAGGTACTCCTCATATGACCTAGAACTCTATGCCCTAGTCCAAGCCCTTGGGAAGTGGAGACATTATCTCCTACCCAAAGAGTTTGTGGTGTTTACTGATAACCAAGCCTTGAGCTTTATCAATTCCCAAGAAAAGCTAAACAATAGGCATATTAAGTTGATGGAGTTCTTACAAGCATATACCTTTACTTTATAGCATAAGAAGGGTCAAATGAACAAGGTGGCTGATGCTTTGAGCAGGAGGCTTCTCACTATGCAAGAAGTGCAGTTGCAGGGTATAGGAGTGGAAAGTTTCAAAGACCTCTATAAGGAGGATGAAGATTCTGCTGAGGCCTACAAGGTATGTAGTGAATTCAATAACCATTTCCACAGTCAATTTGCAGAATATACTTTACAATATGGTCTTTTGTTCAAGGGTGGCCAATTGTGTGTACCAAAGGGATCCATGAGGGAAAATCTCATTCAAGAGAAGAATAATGGTAGTCTTAGTGGACATTTTGGTCTGAATAAGACACTTGAGTTCGTCCAAAGGTTTTATTACTAGCCTACGATGTATAAAGATGTTAGGAAGTATGTGGAACAATGTCTTCTTTGTCAAAAGGCAAAAGGTATTGCTACTAATGCTAGTCTCTATCAACCCTTACCAATTCCCAATAGGCTATGGGAATGCATCAGCATGTATTTTATTGTTGGGTTACCAAGGACTAATATTGGTTTGGATAGCATCTTTGTAGTTGTTGACAGGTTCAGTAAGATGAGCCACTTCATTCCTTGTAAGACAACACATGATGCCAGTTACATTGCACATTTTTTCTTTAGGGAAGTGGTAGGAATCCATGGGTTGCATCTTAGCATAGTCTCAGACATGGATGTTAAGTTCATGGGACACTTTTGGAAGACATTGTGGAAGAGATTGGGAACTAACCTCACATTTGAGTCTTCTTATCACCCCTAGACTGATGGCCAAACAAAGGTCATTAATAGAGTCTTGGGTAACCTTTTGAGGTGCTTGACAAAAGAGTATGGACATGTGTGGGATCAAATACTACCACAAGCAAATTTTTCCTGCAATGACAGTGTGAACATAGAAAGAGTCATTTTGCAATTGTTTATGGTGTACATTGTTAGGGATTTTTCTTGCAAGTTCTTAAAACGGTGTGAATTCTTGCTCTTTATATTTCCAATTTAACTTATTCAAGAGAAAGCCTAATTGCTTAGGACTAATTCCTCCTTCGACTTTGAGATCCACAGGCTCATGTGAGTGTACCTTAAAATGATTACTGGTTTTCAGTATCTATTATAGTGGATTAGGTCTCTTACTAGAGTGCTAATTGCCTTCTATTGTATCAACGGATAGAGAACTATGCAAATGACTATAATCAATCTAATGCAGAGCTTAATAAGCCAAACCATTAATTTAACAATAACAAACAGTAATGTAATAAGGATTCTCATCCTTCTTCCTTTTGTTTTTTCTTTGGGGGTTCAACCACTACCTCAGCCTCAGCCTCAGCCTCATGTCCCTGTGTTAGGTAAATTATGTTTTCCTAATTCTGAGGTGGCTGATCCATTGGTGGTGGGTTGTGTATTGAGTAACTGCTATTATACTCTAAGGAAGACTATTTATTTGGACCTCTCTCCTTATCCTCAATTTTCTCTTCCAGCGGATTGCACACAGTCTCATAAGACTCAATCATCTTTTCTAATATCTGTAAATAGGGCATATCTGGGAAATAACCCCCAAATGGGATCCCTTTCTTCTTGAGTTGTTGCTCCAAATCCATCAATTCTTAATATTTTGTTGCTCTGATTGAAATCTCATCCTCTTCAACGATGTTCCTGATCAGGTTCTCTTCTTCACATGGTTGATGTTCTTTAGTAATTGGAATGGTGGGTGTTAGAAGTTTCTTGGCACTTCTTATGAAACCCTTTGTATCAATGTACCTATACAAGGCTCCATTCATCCTGTAATGTCTTAACCATCCATTCACAACATCATAAGACCTTTTACCAATTGTAAAATCAGAGGCCATAAACTACCTAGGTGTGAATGTTCCTTTCCTATGTGGAGCCAAATGCTCCCTATCTGTTAGCATGAGCTGCCATAGGAACTCCATGATAGCAATTCTCAGTGGTACTCTGTATGGAAAAATGTGTGGTGGTTGAGAGCAACCATATACTCTGATTAGAGTGAAATTTTGATGATAATAGAAATCACCCCAGTTGTGGTCTCCATTCCATTTATCCACAAACTTGTAGGGCCTCGAAAGTTGTAATACTTTGACTGGAAGCCTAGTCATATTGACTCCTAATTTGCTCAATAGGGGATAAACTACCCAATTCCCAAAAGCATAGAACTCATTTTCTCTGGAAGTGTAATTCCAAACCTTAACCAAAGTTGCATAGGGTTGGCTTGACCATAATAAAATCTTTTAGGCATCAGATTGGGCAGGTCCATGATGTTAAAATTATAGAATAAAATTAAATGCATGAGCAGGGGGTATTGTAAGAATTTAGGTCTTCCTTCCTTCTTCTGAATATCTACAAATCCCTAGATCCCTAGTGCATTTTATCAGTTACATATTGAATGTAATCATAATCAGTACTGACATAGGGACTTTGCAAGTCTAGAATTATCATTAACATATCAGATGATACTCTCTCTCTCTCCCACTATCAAACCCTAAGACTCTACAGAGGGCATAGGAAATGTATTTCATATAGAATGCTAGGTCTTTGTAAAAATATGGTGCATTATCATGACTAGGAATAGGGGCTATATAGTTCCTGGTTCCTTTTGGCACATGGGACTGAATCAATTTAGCTACAATACCGACCTCCCTAGTATATCTAGCCGCTAGGGATTTCAAGTTGATTTCTGTTGAGCAGGGGTTATATATATTAAATGCTTTCATGAACGATACCCTATCAAGGGTCACTAGGATTGGGCCATCATCTTTCTTAATGGTCTTTGAAATAGTGTGATACCTATTGGCTAGTTCCAACAACAAATTAACATCTACAAACACATCAGGAACTACTAGTTATGCCAATCCTGACGTCCAAGGGTTTGATATAGGCATAAGACCCTCACTATTCTTATGAAAGTAGTTAAACAAATGATAACTTGAACAATCAGGTGTTTTTGCATCTCTAATATAAGCAAAATTGTCACCAAGGTACTCGTCGTTTACCTTTTTTCCATGATTGGAGCCTGGAAGAAGTTGTATAAACTCCTCTGAGTAATTTCTCTTTCCCTTGAGATCATCATCATCTCCGCTCTTCCCGCTAGTTGAGGCAACGCACACTACTCTGCTCATCTTATCTGTTGTGAATTGCAACTGATCAAATCTGGATAACTCTGTTCTCTTGAAAATACTGATCACTTATGCAAATTTCTCTCTAAAAACTTAAACTCTTGGTGAAATAAAATAAATAACGGTAATGCCTACTTATTCAGATAAATCAATGCACAAACCTTACTTCAAAATCATGGATTTGCAATTCAGTCACTTTTGTCATTACTTCTACGTGTTGTGATATCAATTTTTCTATCTAGCCGTGGCATTTGAAACTGATAGGTGATCAATTTTGAATGATTGTTGTTTCTATTAAAACCTTATTATATTCAAAATTAGATCAAGATCTGATATGATTGGCTTATTTATCACAACTCGGCAACTCTTTAAACACGTTGTCATAATCTCTATATTATGATTGGTTGTTGCCTGTACAACATGGCACGGAAGAAAACCTCATACTTTACCTCGTTCTTACTCTAGTTCCCTTCAACGACTGCGCAACTGTATGATCTCTTTGTCGCTGAGAGTTATCTTTAACTCTGGTTCTTTTCTGAGACTTAATGACTACCACATGATCAACATCTTGATCCACGTTCATCTCTTAATCG
Organism: Thuja plicata; assembly: GCA_018584345.1. NCBI lineage: Eukaryota > Viridiplantae > Streptophyta > Pinopsida > Cupressales > Cupressaceae > Thuja > Thuja plicata. The sequence continues at coordinate 284,477 of MU228147.1, read as the reverse complement.
GTGATTGAATACACTTAACTCATATTCCTTTCGAGACTCTGTGACTAAGGCTTCAAATAACTCATGCTTAAACCTTTAGTTCCTTTTAGAGACTACGCGACTGTGTGAATTCAAAGTCGCTATAAAATTTCACTAACTCTGAGTTTCTTTTGAGATTACGTGACCATCGCTAGATCTTCCGTCAATCAAACGGTTCGCGTGTAATCTCATATACATTTTGTACTTTCTCTTTTTTATCTGAGACTTCGCGACTACCCTTTGATCAACTTCTAATCCAACGGTTTGCGTACAATCTCCTTTGCTTTGTCTTTAATTGCAGTTTACTCTGAGACTTCACAACTTAAGCTATCTCCAAGTCGCGGAAAGAATTTCTTAACCTCTGGTTTGTATTGAGACTTCACGACTAACTCAGATCTTTAAATGACTTAGACACGTGTTCAAATCTGAATCACCATCGCTGAATCACTGAACTTTCTTTGACTATTTGACTTTTATCAGCGACTTCACGCTATCCACTAGATCTTTTCTGTTTCATGGCTCAGATCTTTTCGTTGCAAACTTCACTTGAACTTTACTTCTTTTATTAACCATGGTTCTTATCGAGACTTCACGACTCACTGAATCTTGTTGTCGCTTTATAATTTATCTAACTCCAGGTTTTCTTCGAGATTGAACCCCAACCTTTAGATCTTTATTAAATCTGACGGTAGTCGAGAGATCTCTTAATCTTTCATTCATCTGAACTTTCATCTCGCGACTTCACGCTGGCCACAGGATCAACTCTACATCTGATGGTAGTCGCTTTATCTCACATCCTTTAACTTAACCCTTGCTTTCAAAAGAGATCTCGCGACTCAAGGCTTTTAACTCATCTCTTAACCCTGGTTTATTTGTGAGACACCGCGACTGAATGAATTTGAAGTCACTTTAAGATTTCTTAACTAAAGAGTTTACTCCGAGACTTCACGACCACCGCAAGATCTTCATCAACAGCCCGCGTGAAATCTCATTAGCACTGGAAGCATATTCTTTTCTTATGGAGATAACACGACTAAAACATTTCGCTAAGTCTCGAAGAGAAATGGAATATTCTCAAGGTTTAAAGAGACATCGCGACCAACATGTAAAATATGAAAATAAGCACATGACTTAAGTGACTTGGTCTTTTTTGAAAAAGTAACTGTGAAATAGAAGCAATTTTGAAGAACTAGGGTTTTTTCTTGGATACACATGAAAACTGACTTAGGACTTAGGGTTTTACATACTTCTCTAATTTTTAGGCTTGGAGACCATTGTTTGTAGAAAGACCTTGACAACTTTGGACATAAATTTGACATTTATGCAAGAATTTTGACTGAGAACTCAAAAAATTTACTAGCAAGCTTAAAAAACTGGAAATACAACCAACATACATCCTAGAGGAACTTGTGAACTCGGAGACCTAGGAAGCATGGAGGGTAGAAGTGGACATGCAGAGGATTTCACACCATTAATGAAAGAGGTGCATGATCAAGTGAAGAAGACACTCATAGAAGCCACCCAAAGACTTAAAGCCAAAGTGGGTGAAAAGAAGAAAGAGTTGCAGTTTGCAGTGGGAGACCTGGCTACGGTGCATTTGAACAAAGCTAGATTGAAGAAAGTTGTACTTAGAAAACTACATATGATGAGGATATGGCATTGTAAAGTCTTAGCCAAATATGGGGTGAATGCTTACAAAGTAGACCTACCTGCAGAATTTAGCAATATCGCTTGTCTTCAATGTACATGATTTGGTCAAATATAAAGGGCCTGTGCTAGAGGAGACTGAGAACACTTTTGAGACAGAGAATACCATTGTTGATGTGCCCTTGCCACTCAAGAGCAAGCCACAAGCAAAGAAGATTTTGGATTCCAGAGTAAAGAAGAAGACCAGACATGGAGAGTATAAGGAGCATCTCATCAAATGGCAACACCTACATGAAGCTAAGGCTACATGGGTTGCAGAATCTGAATTCAAGAAGCTTGACATAGATGTTTCATTACTGTCTCCAGGTATAACTTAACTTCTTTTTTTTAGAGGGAGCATGGTGCGGGAGCACCTAGGGGTTAGGATTGGGATAACCCCCAATTTTTGTTTTGAAAGACCTTATGGTCATGTACATAAATAATGTTATGTTGGGGTGTTGTTGTGTTGTTTTGGTAGGTTGTGGTCATTTTGGTCCAAAAGACCTTTGATATGTTTTGGAAGCCAAAATGTGGCAAAATGTGGAAATGACACCTAGAGTGCACAAAGGGACCTATTTGAGGTGGTATTAGGTCTAGGGTTAGTTTAGTAACCTTGTGGAACCCATGGGTCAGGGCAATGAAATGGTAAAAGATGTAAAAGTTGTAAAATGTTGCTTGAGCAACTTTTACAACTTTCCAATGTTGCTTGGCAACATTTGGACAAGAATTACAAAATGCCCTAAAGGCAGTTATGGGTCAACATAGTTAGTTGTTATGAGCCCAGGGGACATATATAAGGGCTTTCCAAGCATTGTACAGAGGTTGGACAAATTTTGGTTGCATTTCCTAAGAAGGTTTAATTGACAGTTTGCTATTTTGTGCACATTTTGCAAGTTTTAGTTTGTTTTCATTAATGATGGATTGAGGAACTCGTTTTGATGTGTAGTTTAGCTTCTTATACTTGTTTCCTTATACTGTAGATACTTCTTGAGAGTTCTTGTATAGTTTAGTGTGCTTAAATAAAATAAAATCCTTCTTGGACTGTTCACTGCCAGTGTAAGGGTTTGACTGTGTAAATATGGTTCCACGATGATTTCCCACCATGGGATCTTGATGGCCCGTGGAGGATGTAAAGTGGAATCTTTATACATACTTTTCATTTTTGTATAGTTGCAGGAGATGTCGTTTGCTACTTTTAAAAGCTTTCCCTAGGCGAGACAATGTGTACCCGATTAGGAGCAAGATGGATGACAGTCAGTGATTGAATGCAGGATTGGATTGGATTGAGGGATCCAATGATTGGAGGGTGTTGTTAGGGTGTTGAAGAAGCCCTAGAGCCAGTGTTGGGAGTTGATGAATCCATTTCATCAACAATTGCCTTAAGACAAAGCAACTAGCCCTATTTTTAAGGAAAATGACCCAGCCTGCAAAAAGTGTTGTACGGACACCTTGGTGACTCCAAACCCTAAAAATCTTGAAGGTTTTCCAAAAGGGTGTTAGGATCAGTGATTAGCTTGGGGGTTACTTTGTAAGATTTTGGAGTTACAAGGTTTTTTGCACCAAATTAGGGCTACTAGCCCTTAGAACCAATTATTCTTGAAACTCGATGAAAAGAGTGATTGAACTAGGGGAAAAAGAACATCAAGATTGGATGAAATTGTATGAACTAAAGCCAAATCAATCCTGCAAAGTGTCTATGGTGTGAGTTGGAGTGAATTTACCTTAGTGAATTCAAGGAAGAGTTGGACTTTACCCTTGGTAGAGAGGCCCCTGAATAAGGAGGAAGAAACCAAGAGTGTTCTCCTAGGTTGGTGTTGAGAAGTAAACCCTTAGAAGGTCTAGAAGGTGACCATAGGTAGAGTCAAGCTGACTCTAGGATAGGAGCCTCCCTATCAAAGGTCCTAGCCACCTTAGTATTTGGTCCTTAGTTGTCCAGCCTAAATATTGTGATTTTTCCTAAGTTTGACACCATTGGCACTTGTGAAACTATCCAACCTTGAAGTTTGGGAATTTGCATATAGAAGTATTCTCAAACACCAGCCAGCAGTAAACACCAAGAAGTTATTTGACTATAGATGAAATGGTTGGGAAGCAAGAAAACAACAATCTTAACCTGACAAGAACAATGATTCACAACCAATTCCAAATAATACAGTAAAGCTGGTCCATCAAAACACTTGGGAAGCTGGTCATTATGAAAAAAAGTTAGTACCCAAAAACATGCAAGTACTTTTGTAGTCGAAGTAAGAAAAAAGGCAAGGAACTAGGAACGGAAACGGCTGCATTGCCGACAAACCCTCCCTGAATTGACAATTAAAATGCATTTATTAATTAAATTGAAAACTAGAAACATATGCTGATTAGATTTCAATTTAATTAATAAATCCATTTTAATTGTCAATAGGGAGGGTTTGTAGCCGGAGGAACTGCCTCAAAAAAACTTATGGTCCTTGTCCCTTTTCAGAGACCGTGAACCAAGTGTTCAGACACGTCTTGCCATTCTTGATTTGATTGGTTACACTAAATGCTAGTCTCCAATCTATACAACGACATAAAGAGAGGCCCTCTGAACCTATAGAATAGTTACACGACAAAAATATTTTGTCATGAAAAGCTCTTATCCAGCACTAACAGGTAATTTTGAAATCCCCCGAATGCAGGTTCTACAGCTACAGACAGACTCGATTGTGGTAGTCTACAGCTACAGACAGACTCAATTGTGGTAGTTTATTTCATTGTTCTCCAATTATGGCCCAGGACAGGTTTGGATCAGATTCCATAACATGCCCTTGGAATCCTTGTGGACTTCCAAGTCCATTTTAACCGCCTTAAATCAGAAGATCGGTTTACAGGCAGAAAATTTATTATGTCCTAGACAACTGGACAATTCTCTGTCTATTTCCCAGCATTAATAAACAAAAAAACAATAACACAGAGCACACGCTCACATCTGTGGGCATTCCTGATGAAACTGAAATTAGATTTTTGTAGTACATGATACTGTCCAATGAAGCCCTCCTGATAAATTAAGCTTCCCTAACTCTCCATTTTTCAATCCTTCTGAGCGTGGGATAATCCCTGGCAGTCACATTCAAATTAATTTATTAAGTGACTCCCCAATTTGATTATCATCATCGGTGCCAGCTAAATCGTACTCAATCATTAACCAAATTTTTTGGCTGTTGCAGATGAAGAAGCCTCTCAGACTTTGGGAGGCATTGAAAATCAAACCAACCAAACGTTCTGTTCCCTTTTCAAGTTTCCATGCCACCAAATCAATCAACTGCGAAGGACATTATGAAAAACAAATTGCCTCCTTTAAACTACTTTTAACAGTATATATCTACAGCCGGACTTAGTTCACTAATATCCTACAGTATCCATGACCTTCTAACTGATTTATAACAACAACATCAAGACGCCTTGAAGTTTCCAACATCATTAGCCCAATTTCAAAGTCTTAAAATAAACAAAAGTTGCAACTTCCACCTACTGTTAATATCAGTTTTAAGTGTATAGCCGCAACATGGTTCTATAATTAGTAGTTATGGCTTCTGGATTTTGACTGTGTAGCATTTTTTCCATCAACGTTTCGGATCACACTCCATGATCCTCTCTTTATGGATCATGGAGTGTGATCCGAAACATTGCATCAACGTTTCGGATCACACTCCATGATCCTCTCTTGATGGATCATGGAGTGTGATCCGAAACGTTGATGGAAAAAATGCTACACAGTCAAAATCCAGAAGCCATAACTACTAATTATGATGGACTGTGAAAATTTCATGCATCTTATGGTTTTATAAGCCTTATCATGTCATTCATTGCTAATATTATATTGTTCTGAGAATATTTAAAAATATGATATTGTCGGATCCATAAGAAATCACTCTACCCAGAAAAACAAAAGGGAATGTTATTCATTTATGATAACTGAGTAATAAAAAAATCAATCAGCTAAATAATAAGATGATGAAATAGCAAATAACGTCACACAATAATGTTTTGGTAGCAAGAATACCCACAAGCATATGCACAAAATGGAGAAACCTTATCGGAAAAGAAATTCTACTTAGGGCTGAACCTCCAAAGCAGAGAGAAAGTGAACCCCTAAAACCACATGTTGGCTTCAGAGTCTTTACATAGAAATGATATCACAGTAGAGGTGTCCACCTGGAAATATGCTCAGTCCTAGCATGAAGCCCTACATTCCACGCTATCTAGAAAGGGCTCTGATTATTGCAAAGGAAAACGTAGGGTATTGCTACCAAAACTACCTGCATCCAAGTCACCTCTTGTACCCAAGTTACAACATCTCTGTAATCAGCCTCAAGAGGCAAAAGAATGGTAGTGAATTGCTTCTTGCCCAATCAATCTCGATCTGGATCAAGATATTTTGTGAAGTCAAAGGTCTGCATATGCAATCATGGCAACCTCACCCCTATTGCACTCAAAGTTGATAAGTAACCTTCATGTATGTAAGGAAACATTTTTTCTTCCTTCCAATGACTCTGTCTGGGGATGATTCAATAACAACAAATAGTGAGATCCAACGACGAGATGGCAGTAGTTCACACAATGATAAACTAGCTACTCTGTGATGAACCGGTTGCATACTTGATTAACCCAATGTCAAGCACCAGTTCTGGTTACAAAATTTATTTTCCTTCCTCTGTGAGAATTGGTCCCTCTGATTACCCTGGAAACTTTTCTCCTGTGACCTCCTCCAAATCAGACACGAAAAATACAAGAAGGATTTGAAGATGGTTATAACTCTAGTTTATGGTCCAAAAAGCCAATCTTATGAAGGACCTTAGAGCTCACACAGTTTTGGAAAAAACCGCTTTCCTTTTTCTTGTTAGAATGGAATTTGCTTTTTCAAAGGAAGATGGAATCATTAGAATGGAATTTGCTTTTTCAAAGGAAGATGGAATCAGACTTATATGAAAGATATTGCACAGAGGAGTTCCTTCTTATCTTCTTCCCTCAAGAGAGCATCCACTACTACATTCTCTTTTCCTTTCCTCTAAATAACATCAGTAACATCAGGCACAGCCGACATGTAAATAACCTATTTTTCTTTTACCTCGTTTGACAATATTTGGTTGAAGCAATGAGTTCTCATTGTGGAGACCCTGGTTCAAATCCCAAGAGGGACATCTTTGTGGAATTCTAAGTTGTGAGTCTTGGTCTTCCATTGGTTGTATTTGTCTCATTGTGAAAAAAAAAGGTGGATTTATAAATTGTCTCTTGGTCTTCCATTCGTTGCTTCTAGTGTGGCTGCTCGTAAGGAACTCGTATTTGTCTTAGTTTGATGGTTGCATAAAAAAAGGATTGTAATCAAAGATTTGTAAACGATCTATAATATAAAAAAATTTGATTCCAAAATGTATTTTGAGCTAACATGATTTTTTATTTATTTTTTTGACCTTGATTGGTTGACTCATCAAATCCAGGCACCTGATGTATTCCCAGTTCACATTATGAGAACACAATGTACTATGGCTGAATTTTGAAGCTACTCAACGATTAGACAATGGAAGTAATCTGCTAAAAGATAAATTTAGTATAACACATTGGGACTCTTATGAAAAATACCGGGTAATGTAGCTGGATTTAAAGCTACACAGTAATTGGATGGTCGAAATAATCTACTCCCTGAAGATAATTGGCATAGCACATTGCCATTGTGATATGCTGCAATTTTTTGCAAGGAAATACGAATACAGGATGTGAGATGATGGATTAGATTTATCACCCAAATATTCATTTATCTGCATTAATGATTACCCAATATTTGCATATATTAAACATATGAAGCGAGTATCTGGCTTGTTAGGTTAACAAAAACTGATGATATTACTATTTCTTAAATCAGAGCCAAATTGTAAACCAGCCATTGGTCAGTAACCAAAACCTTTGCATATTATAAAGTAGCATTCTAATGGAAAATAATCATTGTCAACAAAACGTTGTTTATTAACCAAAACATTAATTCTTGTCCAGGATGTCATCAGTCAGAATGTGCAACCACGAAAAACACTTCATCCATTGGCAAAAAGAGAGTCATTGTGGACGAGATAACTGCAATAACTACAAAACATTATAGTTTTAGAAGGTATAATGGTACCGAACCAATTTATCACTATCTCACAGATCGCCTTTGATTTGGAAGACTCCAACCAGACCAAACAACTCATCGCACCTATCTAGATATACAAAAGCAATTTGTCATTCAAGACAATTTATTAAAAACTTGAACATTGAACATTTCTGATTGAACAGATGTGGCCCTGTCCTGCTCTTAAACCTCAAAATTTATCTTTTATTGTTACATCTCACTTCAACAGTGTTTTTGGAGCCTCTCCTAAATTATTTGTGCACAGTACGCGTACCAAGAACAATTGAAAAACTTCCTTTTGAGGGGGATAAAATCTCAATGTCATTTAATAAAGTGTGTTGAATAAAGCTTCTAATGCAGTGCAAAATGACATAGGCAATCTGTAAGGCCAACTTATGATAAGGACACAAGAAAGGACCAAACAACTCCACAATCTGAATGGGACAGAATTGCAGAGGGTGGAGAAGAGCTTGAGCAGGCAACATAAAGTTTATAAGATGGTTGAGCGTCATGATAGTCATCTCGTGGTGAGAATCAATTTTAAACCTCAAACTCAACCACCAAAAGCTGAATCTTGAGTGCATTATCTCCCCTCCATACTGAAGAAATATTTCACACATCGAATGCATGAAAGCTGTGAGGATTTCCTTAGCAAATCCCTTGTGGCTTTTCTTAAATATTGGCTAGGGCGACGCACTTAATTGAACTTCCAAAGTTCAGGCTCCCTGGATTGCTTGCATATAATTAGCAAGCAATATTAATTCACCGCGTGGTTAAGAACAATAAAAGAAAAACAATAATGAAACCAAGAAAGAAAATTAAAACAACAACTCAAGGATTTAATTGATAATTTATATATTTAAATTCTTCTGAAAGCCTCCAAGTTCTCAGCTTTTACAAGTATTATTCCAAAAATTACGAGTATTATACCCAAAATGATTTGTATGGAAATGAACAAATTCACTGGGTATGAAACCAATTGTATTGCAAATTTGTAGGCAGAAACACAAGTATAATTAACCTTCTAAAATCGAAACACAAAAAGCGAAATTTGTAGAATCATTATTTTTGGTTTAGCCCTTATGTATCTACCATATTCACAAATTTTTTCCTGAGTCCAGACCTGAGTTTAATAATATTATTTTATAAACAGAAGAATTTTCTGTACATGATCATATTTAACCACTGACTCCTCTTTTCAAATCAAATGAGCAGAACAATCAGTATTGTGCACATACAATAAAAGCAGCTCGCAAGTATCATATGTCGGTGCTATAATCAACATTACCAAAAACGTGATACATCTTTAATAATTGAATCTGGAAGCATCCAGTACCATTTAAACCACCGCAACAAGCAACTCTCAAATATATACATGGATGTAGGTGTATGCAATCAGAACTAAACGGTCAAAAAACAACAAGGAGAGAAAAGAGGGTGTATATCAAGCAACAGGCATAAGCTACCAGGCTTCGCTGTTGGTCGGCGTAGGGTGTAAACGCCAGTAATAGAGTTGTGCAAGTCCTTGTGCACCAGATGACCGTTACGCCTGCCATGACCAGTATAGCAGTTCTTGCAGTGTCAGGAACTATCAAGCGCAGAGCAGAAAATATGAGTAGTGGCAGCAGACAGTAGCCCACGAAACTGAGGCATCTGTAGAGGTCCAGGTTTCCATTTCTTCCAGCCAACATGTTGATCACAACATAAAGGAAGAAGGAGGCCAAACATACCCACCCTAAAATTATTCCGAATTGGAGCTTCCCTGACAGCAGCTGGCACACCCCCAAAGCCATACAAATGATGAAGGCCCCTGACAGCTCTGCATCTTCATGCAACTCAGTCTTCACCTTTATGGGGTTTAGTAAGTTCCTTGATTTCTTAATTATCAGCTGGGTATTTATGCCCAGCTCTTCCAGAAGGGGAGCTTCTTCCTCGGTCCTGACAAAAGGAGGAGCTGAGTGCAATGAAGAAGATGTGAAGGCCGTGTTGCCCAGATCAAACGGCATGAATGGTAAATTGGCATGGTTGCTGGGGCGGAAGGAAGGAGAAGAAAGAGGCAGAGGGCTCAAGTTAATCTGCTTTCTCTGCTGAGGCACTGTGATACCCACATGGAATTGCGGGTTCGATTCCATTACAAGTCTCTGAAAAAACCCAGATTAACAAAAGTCCATTACAATTGTCCTCGGATAATACCCCGAGTTACAAGAGCACTCTTGCTTTCTAGCTACGATTTAGATTACTTCATTGTTGGTTTTCGCGTGGACGAATTCAAAATCAATTGTGGGAATTCTTGATGCTGTGGAGCTATATTGGCTGTACACGTATCATGCCTATTAAACTTTCATACGCCACTTTATTTTTCCCATTCGGGGGAAACGCTATTAAGATTTACCATATTATAACCCTTGGCACTTTTTATGGGACAATCATGGTTGAGCATGTGTACTTTAAGAAAACTTTAGACATGGTATCTAGAAACAAATTATGAAACATAATGGAAGAATTAGATATTCTAGAAGTTGTATGTAGACTATATGAAAAGGTTAGAAATAAAATTAGAACTAGTGAAAATATATATTGGAGTGTTTTGGTATTCGCATGGGTCAAAGGACTGCTCATATTTCCTAGGCTATTTGGCCTATATATTGACTAGCAATCGCACCTTAGTGTGCAATGGGAACGCCGTAGAGTTATGGAAAGGCCATTTAAGTATTTGTCCCTTTGTTTGTCACTTCCTCTCATCCTCTCCTTATCTTTGTATCAATAGATCTCACCATCTATATATCTATGTTTCTCTCTCTATCACTCTCTATCCCTACATATATCCCCCTTTCTACCTCTTTTGAGCTATCACTTTCTACTTTATCTTTATATCTCTCATTATCTCCTCTTTATATATTTACTCTCTCTCTCTCTCTCTCTCTCTCTCTCTCTCTCTCTTAATCCTACTTACTATATCATTTGGTGTATTTTGGCTTTACACCTGCTAATTGCATTTGCTTGAAAGTTTCTAAAGTGTTTTCAACAAATTCATTTTACGCATAC
>MU228147.1:220511-238814 GCA_018584345.1 Thuja plicata | reverse complement strand
GAAAATATGGGAAAAATTGCAAACAATGTTTAAAAGGACCAACAAATTTAAAGTGGTGGGCATTTTAAGGCAATTAACTCATTGGAAAATGAAGGTAGGAGATAGCATGAATAATCATATTGGGAATTAAAAAGAAATATAGTAAGAAAACAACTTGCACAATGAAGGTTGAATATGAAGTTTTGAAATTATAGGTGTTTTAATTGCAAGACTTCTAGACGAGTGCCACAATTTTATTTTCACATTAGAATTAGCTAAAAAGAATTGAGAATACCTAAAGTTAGACAAAGTGAACAAGGCTTTGTTGAATAAAAAAGACACGCTTAAAATGTTCATAGGTTCTAGCAAGAGTCATCAAATGTATATGACTACAAGAGATTATAAGAATTACAATTGAAGTAAATCATATCAAAATCAAAGACAAAGTCAAGAGAATCAACATAGAAGTAATAAAAGGAAATGGAATCAACCAAGGGATGATCAACAAAGGCACGGTTTTCAAAAAGCACATATTAAATGGAGAAATAAAGAAGATCATTTTAAAAGAGAAAACACTTTTGTATGTTGTAATAGTGGAGAAGGGCATTGAGAGTGATAAATTTCCAAAGAAATCATATGTAGGAGGGAAAAGAGTATTTTATCATAGAAGGGAATCATTTTTTTTCTCAAGTAGAGGGTGTTTGTAATATAAAGAAAACCTTTTTAATGTTTTCCCATATTTAAGGCAATTTTTCCCATATTTTCTTTAATGTTTTCGGATTTTGAGCATTTCCCATATCTTGAGCACGGCACGCAGCAACGGGTTGGAATCCTAGATGCAGCAACGGGTTGGAACCAAGCAAGCAGCATGTTCAGAGTTTCTTCACGGCACACAGTAGGTGAGCAATAGGGGCCACGACGAACTATTACCCACATCATCTGAACACGACAGGTGAACAACAGAAACATCTCGAGCATGACAGGAACATATCACGACACGCAGGTGAGCAGCAGGGCCTGCACAAGTGGGCGCACAGGCAAGAATATCTTTGGGTATTTGGCAGAATGTTTGGTTATGTGTGAGCTCGCAGGTGAACAACACCTATCCTTGTCTGCAAACTGTTTGACAAAATGTCTGATCTGCTACTTGATCCAGTCACACTCCAGCAACTTGTTGACTTCTTGAATATAGTTGAGACTGAGAATGCAACCCTCAAAGATGTTGTTGTTACATCATCCTCACTCTTTTTTAAACTCTTTGATCGGTTGAATAAATTGGAAGCTAAGAATCATACTCTCCGGGATACTGTGCAATCCCTAGTCTCTGAAACTACAGGCCTCAGATCATATTTGAACTATGTTCTCATGCAGCTCAAGGAATTGGACATTATCAAAGAGAAAAAATCTGAGATTATGGAGAGGCATTCCTCTCTGTTGATGGAAATTCAAGACAAGGTGAATACCTGGGCCTCCTTGTGCACCTTTGCTGCTATTGCACCCCTTTCAGGTGTTGAGAAGTTGCTTCAAGGGAAGTTGGATGATGAGCATGTGAGGCAGACTCGTGAATTAAACCTACGGGTCCATGGTCTCTCCTCCAATGCTGACCCAATGGCGGCTGGCTACTCCTTCCTCGCGAACCAACTTGGCATCTCAGACATCACACTGGATAGGGGCTGATTAAGCAAGGATGAAACTCTCTTTATCTGGTTTCTCTCCCCCTCTAACAGGCTATGGGCTCTTAGGGTGAAGACGAAGTTATTCCCTCTTTCCCCTAAGATTTACTTAGATGAGGACCTCATGAAATCCCAGCGGGCAGAGTTGAAGCATTCTAGGAGCCTCGTGGCTGAGGCTAGGCACAATGGTAAGTGGTCAGTTATTCGTAACCTCAGGGTAGTTATTCACGATTCTCCTCCTTATGGTTGGGTATCGAGACAGAACCCCAAGATCACATGACGTTCTCACTAGTAGATGGACAAGAGAGAACGTCATAGCTGTTCTCTGCTTGTCAACTGCTAGAATGATAATGGTACTTTATGGTCCTTACTGGGTCTCTTTCAGGATGCTATTGGTTCCGCAGACATTTTGGCTATTACAAAGACTCACGAGAGTCCTATCCGTCCTCTACCGGGTCTTCCTTGACACCAATGGTTTTCTGTCTTTCAGGATGAGGTCAAATCTTCTGGTGGGGTCTGAGGTTCCAGTGGGATCGCTTGTCTTGTCAGTGACCATCTCTTCAGTTCTACTTCTATTGTTCATGCCGAAAGCTCTTCCAAATTAATGTGGATTCATATTGGTTGTACCACATCACATCACATAGATATCTATATTGTTGTGTGCTACTTTCCACCAGCTTCCTTGTCCTATGCTATTCACAACACTGAGTGCGACGATCATTATGAGGACCTTCTTGAGCACACTATTAGGTTCTCGGCCATGGGTGACATCATTATTCTTGGAGACTTCAACGCGTGGACCAGAGACCTTCAGACTCCCCTTCATGATCATGGTGCTGACTCTAATTGTACTTCTGAGACTAACCTGCTTACTCTAAGGTTGCAGTGTTCATCTGATGATTGTAGGGGCCCCCTCACGAGAGACGGTCACCATCTTCTCCAGCTCTAAGAGTCCTCGGACCTTGTGATTCTAAATGGGATCCCTTTCTTTTCTGACTCTGGATCCTTCACCTGTTGGCCTCACTGTGGCGGTTCAAGTGTCATGGAATATGCTCTATCTGGTGCCTCCTTCATCCACCATTTCACTATCTCTCACCTCCCTCTCACCGATCATGCTCTCCTTAGTCTTTCCATCAGAGTCTCCCCTCCCCCATTATCCACTCCTCCTCTGCTTCCTGTGTCAACCCTCACCCGCACCTCCTTTCATTTCTCAGAGAGTGACCAGGATCTCTTTATTTTTCATCTTAGACGACTCCTCCCGCTTGCCCCCTTTTCTGAGACCAGAGATACCTCCTCCATGTTCGACATTCTTGTGACCACTCTTTGGGAGTCGCACTCCTCTCCATTCCCCACCATACCACACCTTTATCTCATAATCCCCAGTGCCGAAACACTTATCCTATGAACTAGTGGTTTGATGAGGACTGTAAGACCTTCCACCATTTTTTTTGCTCTGCCTTCTCTGCGCACTTCCACTCCTTCACCCAACTGAGGCTCTCTTACCGCCATTTCCTCCACCACAAGAAACATGCATTTTACTTGATGCAGTGTCAATCTCTCTGTGCTTCCCTCCAGTGCTCCCCCAAGCTCTTTTGGTGCAATGTGTTTCCCTGCCATCCTCCTCCTCCTTCCACCCTGGATCTCCGCTCACGGATTTCCCACACTTTGATTCTCTATGACATCCCCAACCAGCCCTCTTTCCACCTCACTGCATCACCCTCTTGCCATCTCTTCACATTCTCCAACACCTGCGAGGTGGTTAGGTTGATGAGTACTAGCAGGACAACTGATGAGGAAGGGTTCCAAGCAGAACTCTTCAAACTTGGTATCGGTGTTCTGGGTTCTTTTCTCTCTGTGCTCTTCAACAGAGTGGTTTGCGCTGGGTTTCCTCACTCATGGTCTTGACACATCATTTACCCGATCCATAAGACTAGTGCAACCTTAGACCCCAGGAACTACAGAACCATCATGGTTGGACACACTTTTGCCAAACTCTATGCTACAGTCCTGAACACTATTTTATCCAGAGAGCTCGACCGTCGCCAGTGTCGTACGAAGGGGCAGGCAGGTTTTTGAACTGATTTTCAGACCATGGATCACATTTTGACACTATAGACCATTATCGAGGAGGCGCGCTCCTGCTCGATGAAGGCTTAGTGCTGCTTTGTGGATTTCCACAAGGCTTTCGAATCAGTTCCTCAAGTGGCCCTTTTCTAGAGACTCAAAGACATTGGGATCTCCGAGATTCTCCTGACTGCTATTATGCGGTTTTATGAGTGTGTGGTTGGTAGATTTAGGACTCCACAGGGGTTCTCCAAGCTGATCTAGAGTACCATCGAGGTGAAGCAAGGTTTCCCTCTCTCTCCTACACTTTTTGGCATTTACATTGACAAGCTCAAGGCTTTCCTCCGGGATCTCTCGCTCCCTGAGGACGGTTGCTATTTGCATAAGGTTTTGATCTCCATTCTTTTATTTTTCAACGATGTGGTCCTCTTGGCCTCCTCCCCCGGGGGTTTATAGAGACTCCTTGGCGGTTTGACTTCCTTCTGTGAGCTTCGACAGCTAGTTGTGAAGCTGGGCAAGACCTGGGTGATGGTCTTCAATTGTTTGAAGAATTCTCATCTTCACTTCTATTTTTAGGGCTCGGAGGTCGAGATCTCTTCCTCCTATACTTACCTTGAGGTTAAGTTCTCTGGTCCTCATTTCAGCTTAAGACCCGCTATGCAGCCCCGGGTCAACAAGGTGTTGGGCTCCTTGGCTCTACTTGAGAGACAGTGCTTCAGACATCACTTTCAGGACATTAGGTCCAAGTTGGCCCTCCTTGACTCTTTAGTCATGCCAACGGTGCTTTATGGTTCTGTTGTGTGGGGGCCCTCTCTTCTTGAGTCGGATTGGACCTCTGTTGAGAGAGTCCAGATCCTCCTCCTTCGGCACCTCATCAGATGTTATCTCTCTACTCCTCACAGTGTTATCCTTGCTGAGTTTGGTGCTCATCCTTTTAGACTTGCAACCATTTTTGATCTGGTCTGGTTTCTTCACCATCTCTAAGGATTTGTTGATTCTGCTGTCGGTTGTCAGAGATACCCTTATCTTTATTACTACTCTTCTTTGGCCCTTGCTAGTGTTTATCCCTCTGGTAGAGCTTGTTATTGGTACGCCCAAGCCGCTGCCTTGCTGGGTTCTGTGGGGATCTCGATTGATCATCTACCCCATTTCAGTTTTCCTTGGATTCTCCCACACACCTCCTCCCCTCCTAATAGGAGCTGAATGACCACATCAGACTCGACATCTATAAACAGTATATCACCACGACCTGGTGCAACCCTCTTGGAGGGCTTCGTCCCAGGATGGCCTCTTATGATGAGCACTATATGGAGATTCTTGATGGGGTCACTGTGCATTCTTCTTACCTGGCCTACCGATGGAGTCGCGCTCTTCGTATTTCTTTGGGGTCTTCCAGAGTCAGCTCTCACTGGCTCCACATCCAGACAGATCACCACATTGACAGGGCTGACTAGATCTGCTGCCTTTGCACCTTGTTGGAGACCAAGTCTGAGGCACATTTCATTTTCTGATGTCCCATTTACTACGAGATTAGAGGGAGATTCTACTGCCTATTCAGAGAGTGCAGTTCCCTTGCCTCCTTCTTTAGAAACACTGATCAGCGATGCCTTGCTCTTTATCTTCAGGAGACCACACGGCTTCGAGATTCCACCCTCCAGCTTATGTTCCCATCTAGCCAGAGATCTGATCATCTTATCACATCCTTTTTCACTTCGGCGTCTCCTGCCTGTGGCATGAAGCGCCCTCTCGGTCCTCCTTTTGGACACACCAGGATTGTGAGACCTCATACAGATCGTAAAGATCACACTCGGCAGCAGCACTCCACCACCAGTGTTACTCAGAGATGGTCCGGGGCTCCTTCTAGTCTCGAATCGTATCCTTCGGTGCTTGATTACTTCTTGCCCAGAAAGAGCCTCTAGGCGCTCTCCCTTGTTCTTCTATTTTCTATTTTCTGTTTTCTACTTTCTTGTTATTGTTCTTTCCCCAGACACCGTTTGGTGCTGCTGCTGTTGGTTATTTTTCTTTGTATGTTCTCAGTCCCTTAGACCCTTGGTGGTCTCTTGTTGCACATTAATAATTTATCTTATCTTATCTTATCTTATTATCTTTTAGCTACTCAAGGAAATTCAAATGACACATGGTATATTGATTCAGGGGCTAGCATATATACGACACAAAAAAAATTCTTTTAGTTCTTTTGAAGTGAAAGGTGTAGGGATATTTCTTGGGGATGATAGTTTACATGTAATTGAAAGAATAGGTTCAACATTAATGAAAGGATAAAATGGTAAAAATTTGGAAATAATAGATGTGAATCTTGTACATAAGTTAAAAAAAAAAAATTTCTAAGTAAGTCAAATAACACAATGTGGTTATAAGATGGAGTTCTATTAAGATAAGCTTCTAATCAAGAACATTGATGAGGTATTCAAAATTGTGGCAATAACAGTTGAAAGTGATGACATCTACATATTTTAGCATCTATTGATAAGATAGCTTACACTACTATGGGTTCCTCCTCAAGTGAGTTATTACATCAAATATTTGGTCACTCAAACAACCAAAGGTTGACTATGATTTCAAAGATGAGTGTGGATAACAAGCTACCTTGGATAAGGGCAGAGACAAATATGTGTACAAGATGCATGTCTAGAAACTAATGGAGTTAAGTTTAAAAATTCTACATGCAAGTAAATCTCTTTAATTTATCCCTAATGAGCTATATAGGCCTTTGAATTCCCCATCAAGGGAAGGACATAGGTTTACCTTAACATGCATTGATGGTTTTTCAAGAAAAGTATGGGTTTTTTTTCCTCGAGGAAAATATGAAGTGCTTAGCAAATTTGAAAATTTCAAAGCATTCATGGAAAATTAAAGTGGGAATTAGATCAAGCATATAAGAACAAATAATGGTGGAGAATATGTTAACAAGTCTAAATGATTTATGTGAGTATCAAGGATCAAGAGAGATGTTTAAAAAATATACTCCTAATAAATAGTGTTGTTGAAAGGAAGAATAAAGCCTTAGTGGAAATGACATTGTGCATGCTATAATCCAAGGATATTCCTTTGTTTCTTTGGTATGAAGTTGTGAATATTACATCTCATGGCTTGACTAGATCTCCTACTACATGTTTGCAAAACATTACTCCTCAAGAGGCAAGAAGTGAAAAGAAACCATATGTTAAGTTTTGTATGGTATTTGGGTGTGAAGCATTTTTTCATTTACCAAATGAGGTCAGAGAAAATAATTTTGATAAAAATATTGTTGAGTGCATATTTGTTGGCATGATGATAAAATGAAAGGGCACAAATTGTATGATCCTAGTTTGGAGGATGTGTTAAAAAGTAGGGATGTCATGTTTAATGAAGGGTTTTAGGATATGATAAAATCCTCTCCTATTCCACAAGTGGCCATATATAATGATGAGTCTTATAATATATTTGAAACTAATGAAATTTCCAAGGAAATTTCCAATATAATTGAAGAATGTAGTCCTCCATATACTAGGACTCTTCAAGATATTTACGAAAAGACCAAAAAAATAAATTACATGTTCTACTGACCACCATAATGAAGACTAATCATCCTTAAACATATAACGAGGCTAAGGGAATTCATGAATGGGAGCAAGCTATGAAGCAAGAATATGAATCTTTGATAAATAATAGAACTTGGGAATTGTTGGCTTGCCCAAGGGAAAGAATATGGTCAAAAATAAGTGAGTGTCTAAGACTAAGTTCAATTATGATGGAAGCATCAAGAAAATGACAATGCAAGATGAGTGACCAAAGTGCGCTCACAATAAAAGGGAATTGACTACAAAAAAAACTCTCTAGTGACAAAGATCAATACTATATAATTATAGTATTAATAGTTCATTTCAAATGACCTCTTCACCACATTGATTTTAAGAATCCATTTTTTAATGACAAAATTGATGAAGAGAAATAGACGACTTTGTTGGTTCTCAAACTTGTATTTCAATAACTCTTAAAGATTAATTAGAACTCATCCTTATAACTATTGAAAATTTGACCAACAAATAAGAAACATATTTTGCATATGATTTCCTCTACATATTAAGCTTTGAAAAACCTAGGCGGGTTACCTTTCATGATATCATATGAAAATATACAATAAGACTTCAAAATTATGCCTACAAAATACAATCCTATACATTTTAACAAGGCCTTGTGAATTATATCATAAAACTATGTTAGCTCCAAGTATATTCAATCAAATCCATATATGAGAAGAAAACATATTTAATATCAAGTTAATATTGGTTTTATATTTATTATTTTGAAACAAGAATTAGATAATGGGAATGCTAAAAATAGATCGATGCCTATTAAGGGCTATAGAGTCACATCTAGACATATATTCTGAATTCACATCTAAGCACATTGTGATGGTTAATTAAAAATTATGACCTCATACTAATATGATCTACTTGTGGATGATTATGTGATCCTACCAACGAAGACCCCTTGGTGAAATGGCGAGGCATCTTGTCTATAGAGCCAACAACCAATGTTTAAACCTCATAGGGTCTCTCTCTACCATGTCGACAATGGGTTGCTCTCTACTGTGTCGACAATGGAGATTTTCTTACCTTGGTGCTAACACACCAAAAATTTGACACTAATTTTGAAATGAAATCTCCCACCCAGGTGCCCTATGCTCCAACTTCCACCCACGCCCCTCTACAACCTCGACTCCTATTTTAGTTTGCTCTTTCGCAAAAAAAGTACCTCTCTTACGCTTGATGTTCCTAGTGCATCCCTCTTTCCAATGATTGTGGATGTTTCTAGGCCTCCTCTAGTGAGCTATTGTGCAAAAAAAGTTGTCCCTATGCCCTCTTGCGTGACTCTCCTAGTTGGAGTGGATCCTTATACCTATTGGAAACACTGAGAGGGGGGGGGGTGAATCAGTGTTTGTCTATTAATTACTTGAATCCACAACTATGCTTCAAAATGTAGAATGTAGAAATGTAAAATGTCTTCAATCTCTTGCTTGTACATCTACAACACCAAGTCTTGAATGGGTTCTTGAATTTGGAATAGGCTTGGAATAAGGTGGATGGAGAGATCACCAAAAAGGGCACTATGTAGCTTCAATCCTTCAATGGTCTCCAATGGATCTCCTTCATGAAAATGGATACTTGAATGCATGAATGCTTGCTTGAAATCTTGGATGATTGCCTGCTTGAATCACACTTGAAGATAGTTTGAGAATGCTTGATCATGATTAGAAGACTTAGAGAAAATGAGAGAGAAAACTTCCCTTTTATATGAAATTAGGGCACAATATTCTAAGGAGGCCTACATAGGAGGATTAAATTCCCATTAAAGCCTTTACTACTAGGAGAGGACCTATATTAAATATAATTTAGGAATCAACACTTCGGAACCCAAAACAGTCGACCTGGAAGCGGGAAATACTTTTTGCAAAGGCCGACCTCCAAAAACTGTGAGATCCCAGGATCTGAACCTTGGGTCAAGGTCGAGATCAACCTTGACCTAGGTCAGGGTCAAGGTCGACCCTGACCTAGGTCAGGGTTGAGGTCGACATAGACCTAAAAGGTTGACCCTGACCCTGAAGCCCAGAATCACCAGTCTGCAGTTCAGAATGCAGAAATGAGGCTAAACAGGAGTGGAAAGAGGGACAGAATAGGGGATAAGCCATGTCAAGATCAGGAACCAATTCAAGGCGCTTGCCATGACCCTAAACCACTTACTCGGAAGGCTAAACATGTCTACAATGGAAGTGCTTCCATTTTCTAACTATACAGTGAATAAACAAGATGTATCAATATGGATGCCAATTCTATGTTGTACAAAAAATTATTATTCAACATATTGATGGGCATGACATCAGAGATTGCTATAATGACTCATGTCAAGACTCACCACCTAATGTTGTATCAAGGATCATAAATGATTAATGATGATTAGTACACACTGCACACTTCTGATGTTGTATCAATTTTTTAATAAAGTGCTTATAAATTCAACTATAGACCTCCTATCAAATTTATAGTTGTTCTATATAAGTCACAATTGCCATAACTAGTGCACCTCCAATCGATGCAAGTAATTGTGCGTGCATGTGAGTGTGTGTGTGTGTGTATGTGTATGCGCACGCATGTGTGCGTGTGCGCGCGTGTGTGTGGGGGTGTGTGTGTGTGGGTGGGTGTGCGTGTGTGTGTGTGTGTGTGCGTGTGTGTGTATATATATATATATATATACATATATATGTATATGTATATATATATATATGTGTATATGTATATGTATATATATATATATGTGTGTATATGTATATGTATATATATATATATATGTATGTATGTATGTATTTTAAGCAAAAATCTATGAGATTAAGTGCAAATAAATTGTTTTGTTTAATTTATTGATATACTTGCATACGTTTTTTAGTTTCCCAACAATGTCCTTGTAAGTTTGGAATTGTATCTCATATTTCCTAAAGACTGTTTGCAAGTTGCTAAGGAGTTATTGTAAGTAGGCCAACATAGAAAAGAGAAAATGCCTTGAAATTGGAAATATGGTACTTGTTTGGTTGCAGACATACATGTGGCACAAAAAGGAGAAGGGAGTGCAAAAGATCCAAGCTTGGGAAAAAGTTTGGACAGGGGCATACACTATCTCCAATGAAGGGAGAATACATGATGGGTTCCATGTAACACTTATCCTCCTTTGCGCCCTCCTACTAGACTGCCAAAATATTGGGAAATAAAGATAGTGGCTAATTGTGAAAATGATTGTTGACCTGAGGGTATGGTAGGGATTGGCCCTCCGATTTCACTAACTAAAGGTGCTCGACTAGGTGGGGCATCTAATACACATTCATTTAGCAACATCATTTCACACTGGATAAACAAATCCATCCTTCTTACTCTATGTAACTCATTAAGGAATGCTCATAGATAGTTTGGATCATGATCCATTGATCTCTTTAGTTCAACTTGTTGAACCCTATTATATGTTAAAACTCTTCTTTTTTCCTCCTTAGAGGATGAGCTATTTCTCCACAACTCTTCCTTTTGCAAATATGTATGGTGGTAGGACCGAATGATAACATATTTCTTAGCAAAATAAAAATACCCCTCTCGGTCAAAGGTTTTGGCTTAAATCCGAACTGATAATCCATATGAAATATTAAAAAAATAGAATGGCCTCTTCATATCCTCACACACTATTAATTTGAAAATCCCCAATTTGGAGATAAACAGGAAGGAAATAACCCTTGTTCTTCCTAAAAATGGATGTGGTTTTAAACATCTACCAAATTATCTCTAAGATTACAATTATATTAGACATAGTAAAAGGAAGAACATGAGGTTTTACCTCAAACCCATATACCCTAATGTATGTGAACTTCCTCATCAAATACAAATCAACCTAATTGTGATCTACCTTCAATTTGAGCTCCTCTTCTCTTCCCTTTGGCCTCAAAAACATTATTATCATTGGAGACAATCTAGGGGACTTGTGAATTATCTATAGGTGTTATATAGATTTCATCACTCTACGCCTTGTACTTGTATCCTATCCACAAAATCATATGTAACGACAACGAGTGCCGTCTGAATTTGATGATAGAATTATTTACTTGGATAGAACAATGTGACCTGTGAATCTGATTCACAAAAAATAAGGGATATTCAAATTGCCTATTGTTGTTTACATCCTAAATATCACATGCCAAGATAGTGTTATGCCCTGCATACCCATCTCTACATTTTGTGTGCAAAATGTTGGGTCCCCTCTTTTTGCTTTTGGCTCTTGCCTTGTTTTCTTTGCCTTTGTTTCCCTTCATTTATTCTCTGGGTTTTCCTTCCCGTGAGGTTTGTTTTCTTTTGCTTTTGTCTTTCGTGTCTCCGGGACCAGGTCCCAGAGTTGATTGTTCCCTCCAGAGCCGGATTCTGGACTCTGGGATTCTCCGCCACGATGTCTTCTTCTCGTAAGAGGGCGTGGTTGCGCGAAATCCCTGAGCCTAGAGTCTGGAGGTTTGCTTGTTCCAAAGTCCACGGGGAGGAGGGTAACTTTCTTTTTACCTGGGTATAAATAGAAATTACATATCACTTTCGTAGTTACTGCGATTAAAACACTTATGCTCAGAGCGATCCTTAAGCGATTAAATGACAATTAGACAGCGATTACCCTATGCTTAGTGTGTTGTTATCCAGTTGCTTCGAGGTACTTGTTCATGGTCATTTGAAGGTAGAGCTCATTGCAGAAGTTCTCCTGGTGTTCTCTTACCCTTCTCCTCTTTAGATTTCCAGGTAGGTTCTCTGGTTCTTTGTTCTTTTCGTGTTTTTCTTGTTGTTTCTATTTTTATTCTCTAGTTTTGTTTTTCATTTCGCTTTTGTCCTGCTGGTTTTTGTTTTTGTGTTTTGTTTCTTTTGGTCTGCCTCCCGTTGGTGGGTTGGCACCGCCAAAGGGTTTTCCTCCCTCTGCGCGGTCGTAGATTAATGTAAATAATGTATAGTGTCTTGGGATAGTTCGTGTGTCCCTATAAATATTTGTAAATGATGTATATTTGTGTATATCCATTTTGGGCCTCGGCCCTCTGCATTTTTATGCATGTATATATTTTGTATATCCTTCTGAGCTCACGATTTCCTCACACTTTGCTCTGCATTTTCACCCCATGAGACCAAGCTTGTTGAGATAGAGTCGCCATGATTAGAACTCGGTACCTCGTTGGTTCGAGCCATGGCGGCTTTCTTTCTCCTCTGTCTCATCACCTTAATGATGGGATTAATTTCCCATGAGTGAGCATTCAAATGTGTCCTATCTGGCATTCATTTTGCCCCATGTCGGCCCACTTGTCTTAATTAATGCTTTCAATGCCTTTATGGTTCCTGCCATGTGATCACGTACCAACCCACGTCAGCCGAATTAGGTTTCCCATCAATCACATCGGCATGACAATGGCCATTTTGTCCAGACTCTGGGCCTCTACTACCCCTTGTCTTGTATTTCCTCCTGTCAGTAGATCCAAACACCCCGCGATTTAACTCACAATTATTTCAAGTATTCTGAGATTATTTTGATGAACGTGACATTTGTTGGACAGCTGCAGCAGGGTGGTGATGTTTCAAAACTTTAGTGTTCTTTATGTATGTATCATGTTCTAACAGTTTTCAGGTCTTGTAGGTTGTGAATAGGTTGATCAACAATGTCTGACGTTATTGCCCCTCCTGATAATCCGAAACTACCTACCACTTCCACCCGGGCAGCTACAAAGTCCAAAATGGAGAGAATGTTAGCAAAGTTGCCTTTAACCTCCAAATATCCAAAGGAGCGAACTATTGTGGGGTCCAAGGTGGACTCAAAAGTCCAGGAAATAATAGATACGAACCACAGAACTTGGGCCGAATTGCAAGGTCTAATCTAGGCCATTTACAGGTTAAAGGCCGAAGGAGACAAAATGGCCACTTGTTTGGCTACCTCTGACATCATAAAGGCTGAAAACTTTGCATTTTCGGTGCAGTCACCAAAATTAATAAAGAAGCTGCCAATACTATACAATGCACCTACTCGCACAGTTCTTCTTTCGGCTCCCTGACCGCTACAATACCCCACCATAATCATCACCTTGGATGCTCCAACTTTCGCTTCTGGGTTGGGGATTCCTCAGTTCAAAGGGTCCACCATCATCACCAGGGCCAAATCATTGGAGGAATTTGGCGATGCTGAAGGCATCTCCCGGAAACACCTCAACAATCAGTGGCTGAAGTCTCCAAAGTGAGACCAGAAAAGAATGAAGTTGGAAATTCCCCATGGGGATTTCAAAGAGCCCATCCATGTGGGTATAATATTTCTATGTAGGATCTTTGGATGGCCCCATGCCTAGGAATTCTTGATGTGGATGTACAATTTTCTATACCGTATCACAACCCACAATCGAACCTTCAACTGGGAAGCTATTATAGCTAATCACATGGATACGCAAATGAAGACGGTTGTCATGAATTCCCAATTTTACATGACATCGTATGTGTTGTGGGCGTTAGCCCAACAAAGACCGACTTTTCCATCTTTGGGAACAGCTAGGGAACTTGGGAATGGGCCAGGGCAGGTCACACCATGGGATCATTATCCCCAATTACAGTGGGAGCTTAGTTTCCTAAACTTCTACTGGGTAAATGATGCGTTCATCTACCATAATATCTTAACCCTTACCTAGGATTTTGGGTATAAACTATCATAGGCGGCGATGACTCTGGTTAGCACCTATGGCCGTTATTGCATCCAATTCCAACACCACACTTACATTAGGGTGACAGGCTTCAACGGGAAGCCCCATCTTCTTCCCCGGTATTATGGTGACAAAATTATTCTTTTAGAGTTTTGCAGGCAGATTCTGGATCTACACGCACTCTCCACAGTGAAGAAGTTTACCAATGTTCCATTCCCTATCTATTATGGAGATTATGTGTAGCCTCCTCGCAGAAAAAGAGGCAAAGAATGAATTGAAAAGCTTGGGGCTGGTGGAATTCCACCATGCCCGCAATAATTATGATCCTCTCAGCAAGATTGCCACAGCACTTCCCCGGGCGTCCCCACCCCATGAAGAGGATATTGAAGACTTTTGGGCAGACTGCCAGGATAGTTTTGATCTCCGGGCCTGAAAGCACACATGGATGAGCAAAGGGCTCATGAAAGCACTCGACCTCCAGACCTTCCCGAAGGGATTTAAAGATGACGTGTTTCTGGAGGATCCAGCATACAAAGGACAAGGGCTGGATAAACAAGATCTTCCTCCGGTGGATTGGGCCACCCCAGAGGACCTAACGATTGAATTCGTATGCCACCCCATTTTGGAGGCAAGTCACCAGTATTTCACCTGCGCATGTCCCAAGAGCACCCAAAAAAGGCCAACAATCAAATGGGCTACTCCCTCTTCAGCTGGCGTTGGATCTTCTTCATCTTTCATGGCCGCTGAACCAAGCACAAGTAAGGGAAAAGAGAAAGAGGGAGCCCCAGTTCCCAAGGCACCTCCTCAGGTCCCCACCCTTCTGATGGCGTAATTACATCAGAAAATGGAGTTGGCAAAGCTAGCCAGCTAGCAAATAAGCATGCAGGTATCCTTCGGTCTCCCTATAACTCCAATGGCATATGCTCGCCCGGCGGGATCTCCATCGTTGGCTGTGATGATGAGTAGAGAGACTTTCACTGAGGCAGAGTCTACTAGCATTCTAGACACTGAGGCTTAACTTATAATAAAGAAGAAAACAACGGTGATCCCCACACCAAGCGCAGCCACCGCCCCTAGCATGGAAAAAATGCCTCCAGTTGAGGTTAGTTCAGACTCTCCCAAACTAGAAGATATTTTGAACTCCTCGCCCCCGCATGATGATCTTGATGACACCTTCTCAGTGGAGGAGCTCCTGGAGATTCAACAGGGTATAGGTCATGCGGTGGAGGAGATTGCTGCTTAGGACAAAGAAGTCCCCGTAGAAAAGGAAATCCCAGTGGAAAAAGATACATTAGAGCAAGAGGCTCGGGAAATGCCAACAGAGCCTGAGAAGGAGAGGATACCAGTCTAGGAGACTGAGAACACACAGATAAGCAATCGGCGATCGGGGAACCTGGACCTGCGGGATCAGCTGTACCCTTGATTGTTACGCTCCAAATGCCTTTCATAACTCTGGGTGACCAAGTGCCCCGAAGCACTTTCAATGAGGTAGTAACAGCGGCCGCCTTGTTAAACTTTGGCCAGAGGCCTCCAGATGACGTTCCGGTGGAGGAGAATTCTCTAACAGATAAGGCCAATGCGGCCTAGGAGCAACAGCAGCAAATGGACCAAGAAGTCCCAGATAAGGAAAACAAAGAAACAACTGACACTAGGAGGGATGAAGTCCCTAAAAATATAGATGAAATTGAGACCGGAGAAAAGGCTCCGGATAGTGCAACAGAAGATGCCAGTATGGCGAAAAACATTGAAGGTTTTGAAGAATAGGAAACAGGAAAGGAACAAGAGAAAGAGGAACCAGAACAAGAGGTGGATAAAGAGCCCGAACATAATGTACACTCTAGGAATGTGCCGCCAGATTTCAAAAGGAATCCTAATGAATAGGTCTTAACAGCAAAGCCACCCCAGCCACCCCAATGGCTGGTGGAATCCAAGAAGCGGAAAGCCCCGGTGGCGGCCACAAGCGCTCCACTCTCATTGGCAAAAATGATGGCTAGGAATACGGAGGCTAAGAAGCCCAAGAAAGCACATGCAGTCCATACTCTCCAAACTGGTCCCACTGGTATTATAGTTGTGACCATCGCAACACCCCCTCTTGATGCAGATGCAGCAGCCATAAGGCCCAAAGACTACAACATAACAAAAGTGGCATTGGGGAAGAGGGATAAGCAAGGTGAATTGGACTTGCTGAAAGAAGCCACCAAGGCAATAGAGGCTAGATACCTCAAACAGGGCCAGAAGCTGCAAGAAGAAAGAGAAACAAATGCCAATCTCTCGCGCTCCTGGCAGAACTAGCACAACCTTTAGCTGAGGTCCACCCTAGAACCCCTTCCTCTGGATTGTCGCTTGCACAGGGCGATGTGGATTCTCTACACATCATGCAGAAGAAAGCACAAGCTGTGGATGGGTGGGCCACAGAGCAGGTGACCGCAATTAGACAATTTATGGTGGTGTCCCTCCCAGACCTTTATCAGGTCGATGATCTTATGAACCAGGCAAAGGGATCCACTATTATATGGGAGCAAGATTTGGCAAAATATGAAAAATGGAAGGTCAGGCTAGAAGAGATCTGCAACATAGGTGAAGAATTCACCACAAAGTCCAAAATTTTGGGAGAGGAATCATATGATTCCCTCCAGGCCCAGTACTCTAGACTTGTCCTTAGGGGTGAGGTATGCAAGGAACTGGTTAAGGCCCTAAAAGAAAAAGTGATAGCTACCCAATACCCCTTGGGTCTGTTCAAAGAATTCGTGGTTGGAGTATCGCAAGTCGATCCCTTCACCACCGGGACATGTACCCCAGAGGACTATATCCTTAGCAAGTTTGATGAGCGGATGAAGTCCCTGTATCTGCCTGCCAGAGATTTTGACAAAGGCAGGCTATCCAGATTGTCCAAAATGATGATCCGATCACATGATGCCATCAATATTGTAGATGAAGTCCGGAGTGGGGCCGAGGATGTTCAGGAGGCATTGGAGGCTATCCGAAGTAGGTGGGACAACATCAAAGATGTAGATGAAGAAAGCATAGGCCAAGTATTTGAAGCTTGGGAAAAATCATGAAGAACAATAAAATTAACTAGATTCTGGAGAATCCCACCAACCCAATAGTGGTTGTATTCATTCATTCTTTCGGAACGCAAGTTCCCAGATCCCAAAATTCTGGATCCCACATTTTTCTATTCTTTAAGTGACCCGTGTCCCGGTTCCCAAGACCGACCGGTCACTTTCAAGGTAGTTAATAAAGGTTTTCAGGAGGTAGGTAACTGCAACGAGGCATGTCAGATTGATAAGAGGTTTTTTGACAGATGGTCTTCCCAAGGCACTGCTTCAACGTTACACCTGGCGCATCGGACACAGGGCGTCACTTTCCCATTTATGAGGCATGTAGCCTCGATCCCCTAGGGATCGGTTTTCTTCTCTTCTACTGGCTCTCTTCTCGAGGCCAATTCTTCCACTCTGCTTCTCTTGTCTTATTCTTCTGACATGTCAGACCTTCTCCGTCTCAAGGTCTTTTGTAACATGGCGCAGGTAGTACCGACAACCAAAAAATAGTATTATATTGTAAAAGTGTAGAATAAGTTAGGTTATTTTTAGGTCAAATGATGTGTATAAATAAGAAGTCCGACCTCATTCCAAGGGTCGGTGAAATTGATGATTTTGCAGTCCATAGTTGATATTAATCTGGTTCTTAGTTGTAGAGCTCAATGCTCCATAGTTTTAAGCTTTCAGTAGTTAAATGCTCCTTTGGAACCGCCATTGTACCATGTTCCAGTGCTTGCTGGAAAAGATGTTAATGAAGAAGGAAGAGTTCTCTCGATGATGTTGTTAGCATTCTGTCTTCTGGGTTAACAATATTTTATGCTTTGTGTTCTTCATGTCCTTTGCTCTAATACTTAAAGTAGATTAACGACCTCCTTTCCTTTGCTACTGATAAAATATGAACTGATGGTTGTATATTTCTTTGGTATTTAGTGTAGTGTGTTAGAGCATTGTTGATGTTTTGAATGCTTAGTATAACTATAGGTGGATGAAATCTTTCTAACTCTACGGTATCTTTTAAAGTTTATTTGACAAATGAATGCACGCTTGTAGGAAACCCCACTTACTTGAATCCCCAAAGAAGACGAGTTGAAGATAACTAGCTATCCCCCTCAAACAAAATAGTCACATCTCCCAACTGAGCCCCGCACTATCGAGACCTGACTCTCATGTGCTTGGAGGCCCGGGGAATCTCATTTCCCTGGACAACCTTTACAGGCAAAGTTGGCCGGTACCCCGGTACCTAGTGACAACTTAGCTCTGTTGGCAGACCCGATCACAAAGTCCCGTCAACAGAAAATAGCGTTAGAAGGAA
>MU228147.1:168918-183882 GCA_018584345.1 Thuja plicata | reverse complement strand
ATTACAAGAGCTTCAAATACAAAGATACAAGGCTACATTTTAGGTATTCATCACTCTCTTGCAATAATAGAGGTAATATTTTTAGCCATAGAAGATACAGAAGGTACCCAGAAAGGCAACATAAATATAACATATGCAACCGTCTCAGGAATCGCTGGGGTTTTGAAAGGACACCAAATCCATACATAAAGGTTTCAGGTTTTATATATTTGAAGAAATTTTGCAAAGAAAAATGCCATAACTATGAAATGACAACATTGAATTCAATCCAAATTTCTTGCAAAGGAACTTTCAAGAAGCTCCCACAAAAAAAAACTTTAATAGCGAACCCTTGGCAGAAAGGATTAATAGTTACATAGAGAAAAGATTCAAAGAATACATCAGATCCATGCAAAATCTGTAGGTGACCTCTATGATAACAGTAATTTTACAAAGATTAGCAAAAATGGTGTGTGCCCCTTACCTGTTGTGCGAAAGCGCAGCACACGAACCTGTCGAAATCAATCGCAGGCAATGAAAATTGTGTTTAACACTATTCTTTTTTTTTCCTATATAATCCTGTGTTTTTCGATAGTTCGAGATTTCTTCTTAAACCTAATATATGTCGATATTTTGACATTTTTGGGAGCATAAACCAAAAAAAAAGAGTTTTACAAGCCAAATTGGCCTGCCGTCAAAAAGTTTGGTCTAAAATATAGGCCTAATGTACTAGTGTTTACAACCTAGCCTTGGAGTTGTCCCGCGGTCTTAACAAATCCCCGGACGGGATTGGGCAGAGCATGCCATTCAACATGATCCCCAGCGGAACTTCTTACGCTGGGGGATATAACCCCAATCAGGCAATGGGTTCCCCTGTGATGGCCATGAATTCCGTGCCACCGTCGATAGACTAGCAGGCCCAGTACGTGTATCCATCTCAAACTCAGACCACTCCAGGTCTGGAATCCTTTCCCTAGAACCAACCGTAGTAAATGCAACAACCATAGACACAACCACCTGCGGTGCCTTTCTTCTAGTCGTACGTGGCTGGAGGATTGCCGCCCTTAACTCTGGTGAATGTCGCCACTTTCCCAGGGAACCAACAACAGCAACCGTCACACTGTGACACAAATACTTAGTTGACCATCGAGGTTGAATCCCTCTGGAAAATGTTGACCATGCTGATTGTGGACATGGGTCAACTGAAGGTGGGGTCCTACGCACCACAGAATTCCACTTCCCAGAGAGGGAATATTTTCTCTGACAAACGAAACAACAATGTCGGAGGAAGAAATTTCAACAATGGGCCCCAACCCAACCAACAACAATGGAATACCAACGTCAATGCCAGAGGTCCCCCTCTGAACCAAAACACCAATCAAAGTGGTGCTGGACAATCCTATTTCACACCGATCACAGACTTCCAGCCCATGACCAATTGGTGTAGATTGCATGACACAGGCTCCCACAATGAGGTAAATTGTGTCACGCTGGAGAAGGTCATCATGATTTCCCAGTTGGATAGACAAAAAGCATTTGATCCTACTCCCCTAGAGCCTCCTGTGCAAGAGCCCACTCACGGTGCATTCACATGTGAGACCGTCTTCTTTAGGACCGCCAGAGAAGACGAAGAAGAATCTGAACTACAGGGATTCTTTGATGAGTCAATTCTGGCCTTTGAGGCAAATGCCTTTACCAACCCACGGGCTCCTTACAACACTCAGAGTTAGGCTAGTAAAGGACCAGTTTACATGCCCACACCTCCCAAGGACACTCCTCCCCAGGACAACACGACCGATCGGTATGTCCTTTCCAACAAGCCCTAGCTCTAACCAAGCAAAGGACCTGGCCGAGGGAAGCCACCAATTTCTGGGTGGAAGGTTTGACATCACGAAGGCGTTAGAACAAACCAAG
The DNA here is from genome assembly GCA_018584345.1 of Thuja plicata. Taxonomy (NCBI): domain Eukaryota; kingdom Viridiplantae; phylum Streptophyta; class Pinopsida; order Cupressales; family Cupressaceae; genus Thuja; species Thuja plicata. The sequence continues at coordinate 181,989 of MU228147.1, read as the reverse complement.
ACCTCCATGACCTTGATGGAGGTTTTGTTGAACTGCCCCGAGCAGAAGAAGTCTCTTCTAAAGCCCTTGGTAAACCCAGAAGCCGTTAGTCGCCCACCCAAGACTGTCTCTTTCGAGGATGCCAACGCGGCTGTCTTCTAGGGAAATACTAAAGATTCTCCCTTCCTGCTAGGCCTGAACATACAGGGGAAAAACATACATAACTGCCTAGTAGATTCTGGGGCTTCGGGCAACATCATCCCTTTATCCATATGCCAGAAGCTTAGATTTTTCCCCACTCCATCTAATGGTGCAGTAATCCAACTAGACAAAACTGTTGTAAAGATGGTGGGCGAACTGAAGAATGTCCTGATTCAACTTATGTAGGATCCCAGGATAGCCAACATAATCGACATCCAAGTGGTGGACATCCTGGAAACTTACAAGATGTTGCTAAGTCGGAACTGGTCTAAGTCCCTGAATGGATACTTTTCGACCAACTTCTCCCACTTATGGATCCCCTGGGAAGGAGAATCTAACAAGATCCAGGTTGAAAGCGAGCCCCGGATGAAATAGGCCCTCATTGAAGTCAGGAGGGTGAATGAGGTCTTGTTCTCTGAGACTTCCCCTAGGGTGTACCAACCCCTTGAGATCCTAACGTTCGATTTCACCCTCGGGGAGGATCCCATAATTTTGCAGAGAACCTAGGACCTAGAAGAAAAATTGAGGGTTAAGGTTAACTCTCAGGGTGCGGCAGCGACCCCCGCCACACTCTTGTCCGGCACTTGGTGCTGGGTGCATTATTAGAAATATTCAGAGCTAGAGTGTGAGCCTTGCCTTGCCTCCGCCACTCGGCACATTGATTCCCTCTAGAGAAAAGAACACACAGCCGATTCCCTGGGACTCATTCCTTGTACTGACGGTGCCTCTTCGGCACCAGTTGCCTGGGAAACCCCACCAGAAGTCTCTCCGCAGGTAAACCTCACCCACGTATCATCAACACCGGAGGAAACTCCTCCCAAGCCTCCCAAAAATAATCCAAAGACCACTTCGTCTTCCCAGCGCGAGACAACAAACGACTACTTGTGGACCGTTAAGTACGATGGGTCCTGATCCAAACAGGGCTGTGGGGCCGGAGTGGAGTTAATCAACCCGTGGGGGAAATCCTTCCTCACATCCTACAGGTTGCAATTCAACTACATGAATAACGTCATGGAGTATGATGCTTTGTTCCTTGGACTCCTATTTGCATTAAGGAAAGGAATCACTCACCTTCGGGCCCTGGGTGATTTAGAGTTGATTGTCAAACAGGTCCGGAGTCAATATACCTATCACAATAAGAGGTTGGCTGCATACCGCAACCAAGTATGGAACCTTATTGAAGATTTTGATGCCTTTGGTATCGATCTTATTCCCCGCAGATGAAACTATGTCCTGGATGCCCTTGTTGTTTCTGCCAGCACACTTGAGCCCATGGCCAGCTTGCGACTCCAGATATTTTCCGTTGAGATGATCCCCACCCCGTCCATTCCAGACAATGTCACCCACTTTTAGGTCTTTGAGGACGATCAACATATCCTGGCCTTCATGGCTAATGTTGGTGTCTTTGAGGACCAGATAGTGGAAGAAAGAGATCATGATGATACTGGACAGGGTGATGAAGATGATGGGATCATGGACCTACCAACCAATACCATCCCAAAGGGGGATGGTCACACTTGAACGAATCTTTGACTCGGACCCTCGGGGCGTGGAAAATATATCATCCTCCTCTGAGGGAGGGAAATTTGAGAAAGTGAACATCGGCCAGCCCGGTGAAGAGAAAATGATACACATCGACACCTCCTGCTCCCCTGAGGAGAAGGAGAAGATTATTGCGGTTCTCCGAGAATACATAGACATGATCGCGTGGGGGTGTGAGGATTTCAAGACCTGTGATACATCCATCATGACTCATACCATCCCACTCAAACTTGATGCTAAGCCTTTCCAGAAAAAGCAACAACTTGTCAACTCACTAATCGAGCCTCTGATTCACCAAGAGGTACAAAAACTGTTGTCAGCCCAGATAATCTTTTCAATCCGCCATACTATGGGGGTTGCCAACCTAGTCCTTGTGAGGAAGAAAAGTGGCAAGAAAAGTGGCAAGATCTGCCTTTGCATGGATTTCTAAAATTTGAACAAGGCCTCCAAGAAAGATAATTACCCTCTCCCCTCGTTGGACGAGGTATTGCAAATAGTGAACGGATCTCAAATGATATTTTTCTTGGATGGGTACTCCGAATATAACCAAGTCATGGTTCAATTTGAAGATAGAGACAAAATGACATTTACTACCGAGTGGGGAACGTTTGCCTATCGGAGAATTCCTTTTGGCTTGATTAACGCAAGGGCTACATTCTAAAAGGCCATGGACATTGTGTTTGAGGGCCTTGAAAATCGGTGCATAATCATCTACATGGATGATTTGACAGTCTTTTCCCAGGACAGGCGTGATCATTCTGCCCACCTCACCTAGATTTGCGAGAGATGTCGCCGGTATGGAATATCCCTCAACCCTAAGAAATGCATATTCGGGGTCACTAAAGGGAAGTTGCTTGGGCATATTTTCTCCGAGAAGGGTATATCCATTGACCCTGAGAGATTTGAAGCGCTGCAAAACCTGCAAATGCCCTGTAGCAAGAAGGAAATGAGGTCTTTCTTTGGAAAGATCAACTTTGTCTGGCGATTCATCACCAGATTCGCCGAGATCACGAAAACACTCAACAAGATGATGAAGAAGGATACCAAAATTGAGTGGAGTCCTGAAGCAAAGTGGGCATTCACCCAGATTGAGTAGAGGATTATGGAGGCACCAGTTCTGGCTAGTCCAGACTACTCCCTCCCTTTATACATTTATTTCTTTGCTTTGCCGCATTCTGTTGCGGCACTATTGACCCAAAAGGTCGAAGGGGAAGAATGACCAATAGCTTTCATGAGCTCCCCCTTCAAGAATGTCGAAGTCCGGTATTCAACCTTGGAAAAGCAGGCCTTTGCTCTCGTTCACGTTGTGAATAAATTCTGGCATTATATTCTCCAGAGCAAGGTGCATGCTATCATCCCGGACCAGGCAGTTAAATCTCTGCTAATGCAAAGTGAATTGGCTAAGAGATGGGGGAAATGGATGGCCATCCTCCAAGAATATGACTTAGAAATGCAACCCATGAAGCTAGTCTGAGGCCAGGTACTATGTAGAGCGATGGCAGAAGAGACTCCCCACATCGAATATCAGACATATATGGTGGAGTCCATCACTCAAGATCCATAGTACACGGACCTGGTGTACCTGTTGTTAAATAACAGATGCCTAGAGGGATTGCCTCCAAATAAATGTCACGCCCTACAGTAGAAAAGTGCACACTTCATGATAAAAAATGCCATGCTTTTCCACAGGAACTATGAAGGAGTGTACCTCCGGTGCATCAATAGGGTTCAAGCTATAAAAATAATTAAAGAATTTCACAGGCAGTTTGGAACCGGGCATGGCTCAGCTGACGCCACTACCCATTACATTCTTCAGGCCGGATACTATTGGCCCTATATCTTTAAAGATGTATACACTCACGTCAGGAAGTGCCATACTTGTCAGACCGTAGCACATCGTGAGCGAAACCTGGCCATGCCTTTGCAGCCAGTTTTCGAAGCTAGACCCTTTGCCCAATGGGCATTTGAATTTATCGAGGAAATCAACCCCAACTCATCTACCAACCACCGGTACATCCTAACTGCTACCGATTACTGCACTGGTGGTCTGAAGCCATACCTTGTAAAAACATGGTAGATGTAGTTATCAAATTCCTAGAAGAAAATATCGTCACAAGATTTGGAATGCCTATTGCTATAGTGTGTGACAATGGTCTGGAATTTTCTTCGGCATAATTAATAGAATGGACCTATGATCGGAAGATCACTCTGAACTTTTCCAGCAACTATTACCCCCAAGGGAATGGTGTTGCTGAATCGACCAACAAAAATTTGCTTGAAGTGATCAAACACCTGTTAGAAAAGAATCCCCAGGACTGGCACCAAAAGCTGAGATTCGCCCTCTAGGCAGATTGCATTCGAATCTAGGCCACCTTGGGGACATCCCCATTCCATCTGGTTTATGGCCAGAACCCAGTGTTCCCAATTAACTTACAAATCCCAGTTTTACAGTTCATACAAGAATTCGGTTACCGTGACAATATTGTGGAGGTTCGGCTCCTAAATTTGGTGCCAATGGAAGAACAAAGAGACACTGCCCTTGAACATTTTGCGCATCAAAAAGCAATGGTAAAATGATGGTTTGACCGAAGAGCCCAGTATAAGGCCTTTCAGGTTTCAAACTTGGTCCTCCTGTGGGATAAAACCCAGGAAAAGAAAGGGAAGCACACCAAATTCCAACGAATCTGGCTTGGACCATATTTGATCTCAGAGATCTGCGGGGCAAATACCTATCACCTTACTACCATGACTGGGGAACCCGTCCCATTTCCTATCAATCGACAGTTCCTCAAACATTATTTTGAGTGAGGCGGGTTTGTTTAGAATTGTACTATATGTAAATATTCTTGCTTGTAAATATTTCTTCCCCGGTGCCCCATTTGGGGTGCCTTATCTTGTAAATAGTTTTGTCTCCTGTCCTCTAGTGCTGCCCCCTTTCCTTTTTATTTTTCTTTTGTTTCATTCTTTCTTTTTCAGGTTTCTTGTGTTTTTCTCCCCTCCTGTAGGCTGGTACGCTTCGTATAACATCTAGTCTCTAGGATGGTGCCTTCCGTATCTATGTTGAATTCAGAATCTATTGTTAGCATGGTGGAATTGGTCTAGTCTCCAGAGTTATTTTGTAAGTTCGGTAGCAAGCTATGAGTAATCTTCATTGGATTTATCCCAGGAAGTCTGGCAATCAGTTAAAACAGAATCTAAAGGAACAAGTAATCGAACACACTGAGATTAGATCAATCGCACTGGCTTATTAGCCTAAGTCTGAACTTTTAAAATTCTTTTCGGGTCTGAAGTTTTTCTTCCCCATTTAGAAAATTAAGGTGGATGGAAGGGTGAAAGAAGTACCGCCATTAAATTGAGCTAAGCTCAGGCTTAATGGTGAAAGAAGTACCGCCTTCCCATCCAGAAAAGAATAAAATAACAAAGAAAGGAAAGATGGGACGAAAACTCTGGTATTTGGGAGAAATGAGCAAATTTGACAACTTTGGATTGATATATTTAGTGCCTCTTCTCTGCTTCTCCCAGAGGTCATCGGCTTGATTTCCTTCCAAAGCACACACTTCACAACTGACAAAAGACCAAGGATTAAATCATGTATGAGCTAGATTTTCTTAGATGCTTCACGCCTTACAAACAGGATGCTCCGAGTAACGATTAGTTCCAGTTTTTCTAACTAGAGATTCTGCGGTTCTTGAATGCACTAAGATATTCATCCCAGATAGTCGCCATTTGCTATGCCCTGCATACCCGTCCCTACATTTTGTGTGCAAAATGTTGGTCCCCTCTTTTTTCTTTTGGCTCTTGCCTTGTTTTCTTTGCCTTTGTTTCCCTTCATTTCGTCTCTGGGTTTTTCTTCCCGTGAGGTTTGTTTTCTTTTGCTTTTGTCTTTCATGTCTCTGGGACCTAGTCCCGGAGTTGGTTGTTCTTTCCAGAACCAGATTCTGAACTCTGGGATTCTCCACCGCGATGTCTTCTTCTCGTAAGAGGGCATGGTCACGCGGCATCCCTGGGCCCGGAGTCCAGAGGTTTTCTTGTTCTGAAGTCCATGCGGAGGAGGGTAATTTGCTTTTTACCTGGGTATAAATAAAAATTACATCACTTTCGCAGTTACCGTGATTAAAACACTTATGCTCAAAGCGATCCTTAAGCGATTAAACGACGGTTAGACTGCGATTACCCTGTGCTTAGTGTGTTGTTATTCAGTTGCTTTGAGGTGCTTGTTCGTGGTCATTTGAAGGTAGAGCTCATTGCAGAAATGCTCCTGGTGTTCTCTTCATCTACTCCTCTTCGGATTTCCAGGTAGGTTCTTTATTTCTTTGTTGTTTATGTGTTTTTCTTGGTGTTTCTATTTTTTTTCTCTGGTTCTATTTTTGTTTTGCTTCATTTCGCTTTTGTCCTTCTCATTTTTGTTTTTGTGTTTTGTTTCTTTTGGTCTGCCTCCCGTTGGTGGGTTAGCACTGCTAGAGAGTTGTCTGCCCTCTGCGCGGTTGTAGATTAATGTAAATAATGTATAGTGTCTTGGGATAGTTCGTGTGTCCCTGTAAATATTTGTAAATGATGTATATTTTGTGTATATCCATTTTGGCCCTTGGCCCTCTACATTTTTATGCATGTATATATTCTTTATATCCTTCCAAGCTCGCAAGTTCCTCGCGCTCTGCCTTGCATTTTCACCCCATGAGACCGAGCTCGTTGAGACAAAGTCACCACGGTTTGAACTCGGCACCTCGACGGTTTGAGCCATGGCAGCTTTCTCTCTCCTCTGTCTCATCGCCTTAATGGCAGGATTAATTTCCCATGAGTGAGCATTCAAATGTGTCTTATCTGGCATTCATTTCGCCCAGTGTTAGCCCACTTGTCTTAATTAATGCTTTCAATACCTTTATGGCGCTTTCCACGTGATCACGTACCGACCCACGTCAACTGAATTAGGTTTCCCATCAATCACATCGGCACAACAACGGCCATTTTGTCCAGACTCTGGGCCTCTCCTGCCCCCTATCTTGTATTTCCTCTTGTCAGTAGATCCAGACACCCTAGGATTTAACTCACGATTATTTCAAGTATTCCAGGATTATTTTGATGAACATAATATTTGTTGGACAGGTGCAGCAAGGTGGCAATGTTCCAGAACTTTAGTGTTCTTTATGTATGTATCATGTTCTAACAATTTTCGGTTCTTGCAAGTTGCGGATAGGTTGATCAAAGATGTCTAACGTTATTGCCCCTCCTGATAGTCTGGAACTACCTACCACTTCCACCCGGGCAGCTATGAAGTTCAAAATGGAGAGAATCCAAAGTCTAGGAAATAACAGATACGGACCTCGGAACTTGGGCCAAATTGCAAGGTCTGATCCAAGCCATTTATAGGTTAAAGGCCAAAGGAGACAAAATGGCCACTTGTTTGGCCGCCTTCGACATCATAAAGGCTGCAAACTTTCCATGTTTGGTGCAGTCACCAGAATTAATAAAGCAGTTGCAAATACTATACAATGCACCTACTCGCACAATTCTGCATCCAGATCCCTGGCCGCTACAATACCCCGCCATGATCATCACCTTGGATGCTCCAACTTTCGCTTTCGGGTTGGGGATTCCTCAGTTCAAAGGGTCTGCCGTCATCACTAGGGCCAAATCATTGGAGGAATTTGGCGATGCCGAAGGCATCTCTCGGTAAAACCTCAATAGTCAGTGGCTGAAGTCTCCAAAGCGAGACCACAAAAGAATGAAGTTGGAAATTCCCCGCAGGGATTTCAAAGAGCCCATCCAGGCAAGTATAATCTTTCTATGCAGGATCTTTGGATGGCCCCACGCCCGGGAATTCTCGACGTGGATGTACTATTTTCTATACTGCATCACAACCCACAACCGGACCTTTAACTAGGCAGCTATTATAGCTAATCATGTGGATACGCAAATGAAGACGGTTGTCCAGAATTCTAAATTTTACATGACATCGTATGTGTTGTGGGCGTTAGCCCAACAAAGACCGACTTTTCCAGGTTTGGGAACAGCTGGGGAACTCGGGAATGGGCCAGGGTAGGTCACACCATGGGATCATTATCCCCAATTAGAGTGGGAGCTTAGTTTCCTAAACTTTTGCCAGGTAAATGATGCGTTCATTTACCATAATATCTTAACCCTTACCCGAGATTCTGGGTATAGACTATCACAGGCGGAGATGACTCTGGTCAACACCTATGGTCGTTATTTCATCCAATTCCAACACCACACTTACATTAGGGTGACAAGCTTCAACAGGAAGCCCATCTTCTTCCCCGGTATTGCGGGGACAGAATTATTCTTTTAGAGTTTTACAGGCATATCCTGGATCTACACGCCCTCTTCACAGTGAAGAAGGTTACCAATGTTCCATTCCCTATCCATTGTGGAGATTATACGTGTAGCCTCACCGCGGAAAAAGAGGCAGAGAATGAATTGAAAAGCTTGGGGCTAGTGGAATTCCACCACGCCCAGAAAAATTATGATCCTATCGGCAAGATTGCCACAGCACTTCCCCGGGCATTCCCACCCCATGAAGAGGATATTGAAGACTTTTGGGCGGACTGCCAGGATAGTTTTGATCTCCAGGCCCAACAACACATATAGATGAGCAAAGGACTCATGAAAGCACTCGACCTCCAGACCTTCCCGAAGGGATTTAAAGATGACGGGCCGTTGGAGGATCCAGCTTACAAAGGACAAGGGCTGGATAAACAGGATCTTCCTTCGGTGGATTGGGCCGCCCCAGAGGACCTAACGATTGAAGGGGTATGCCACCCCATTTTGGAGGCAAGTGACCAGTATTTCGCCCAGGCATGTCCCAAGACAACCCAAAAAAGGCCAACAATCAAACGGGCTACTCCCTCTTCAGGCGACGTTGGATCTTCTTCATCTTCTGTGGTCGTTAAACCAAGCACAAGTAAAGGAAAAGAGAAAGAGGGAGTCGTGGTTCCCAAGGCAACTCCTCAAGTCCCCACCCTTCAGATGGCATAGTTACATTAGCAAATGGAGTCAGCAAAGCTGTCCAGCCAGCAAATAAGCATGCAGGTATCTGTCGGTCTCCCTATAACTCCAATAGCATCTGCTCGCCCAGCAGGATCCCCGTCGTTCATTGCGATGATGAGCAGATAGACTTTCGCTGAGGTGGAGTCTACTAGCATTCTGGATACCAGGGCTCCACTTATAAGAAAGAAGAAAACAACGGTGACCCCCACACCAAGCGCAACCGCCGCCCCTGGCACGCCAGAAATGCCTCCAGTTGAGGTTAGTTTAGACTCTCCCAAACTAGAAGATATTTCAGACTCCTCGCCCCCGCATGACGATTTTGATGACACCTTCTCGGTGGAGGAGCTCCTAGAGATTCAATAGGGTATAGGTTATGCGGTGGAGGAGATTGTTTCTCAAGACAAAGAAGTCCCCGTAGAAAAGGAAATCCCAGTGGAAAAAGATACATCAGAGCAAGAGGCTCGGGAAATGCCAACAGAGCCTGAGCAGGAGAGGATACCGGTCCAGGAGACCAAGAACACACCAAGGCAACACATAGATGAGCAATCAGCGATCGGGGAACCCGAACCTACGGGATCAACCGTACCCTCGATCATCATGCTCCAAATGCCTTTGGTAACTCCAAGTGACCAAGTGCTCTGGAGCACTTTCGATCAGATAGTAACGGCGACTGCCTTGTTAAACTTTGGCCAGAGGCCTCCAGATGACGTTCCAGTGGAGGAGAACGCTCTGACAGATAAGGCCAATGCGGCCTAGGAACAACAACAACAAATGGACCAAGAAGTCACGTATAAGGGAAACAAAGAAACAGCTGACACTAGGAGGGATGAAGTCCCTGAAAATACAGATGAAATTGAGACCGGAGAAAAGGCTCCGCATAGTGCAATAGAAGACGCCAGTATGGCAGAAAACATTGAAGGTTCTGAAGAACAAGAAATAGGAAAGGAACAATAACATGAGGAACCGAAATGAGAGGTGGATAAAGAGCCCGAACATAACGTACACTCTGGGAATGTGTCATCGGATTTTGAAAGGAATCCTAATGAACAGGTCTTAACAACAAAGCCACCCCAATGGCTGGTGGAATCCAAGAAGAGGAAAGCCCTGGCGACGGCCACAAGCGCTCCACTCTCATTGGCAGAAATGATGGCCAGGAATATGGAGGCTAAGAAGCCCAAGAAAGCGTGGGAAACCCATACTCTCCAGACTGGTCCCACCGGTATTATAGTTGCGACCATTGCAACACCCCCTCTTGATGTAGATGCAGCGGCTGTAAGGCCCGAAGACTACAACATAATAGAAGTGGCATTGGGGAAGAGGGATAAGCAAGGCGAATTGGACTTGCTGAAAGAAGCCACCAAGGCAATAGAGGCCAGATACTTCAAACAGGGCCAGAAGTTGCAACAAGAAAGAGAAACAAATGCCAATCTCCTTGCGCTCCTGGCAGAACTAACATAGCCTTTAGCTAAGGTCCACCCCAGAACCCCTTCCTCTGGATTTTCGCTTGCACAGGGCGACGTGGATTCTCTATGCATCATGAAGAAGAAAGCACAAGCTATGGATGGGTGGGCTGCTGAGCAGGTGACCGCAATGAGACAATTTTTGGCAGCATCCCTCCCGGACCTTTATCGAGTCAAAGTTCTTCTCAACCAGGCAAAGGGCCCCGCTATTATATGGGAGCAAGATTTGGAAAAATATGAAAAATGGAAGGTCGGGCTAGAAGAGATCTGTAACATAGGCAAAGAAGTCTCCACACAGTTCAGAATTTTGGGAGACGAATCAGATGATTCCTTCTAGGCCCAGTATTCCAGACTTGTCCTCAAAGGTGAGGTATGCAAGGAACTGGTTAAGGCCCTGAAAGAAAAAGTGACAGCTACCCAATACCCCTTGGGTCTGTTCAAAGCATTTGTGGTTGGAGTATCGCATGTTGATCCCTTCACCACCGGGACATGTACCCCAGAGGACTATGTCCTCAGCAAGTTCGATGAGCGGATGGAGTCCCTGTATCCACCTGTCATAGATTTTGACCAGGGCAGGCTATCTAGATTGTCCAAAATGATGATCCGATCACATGATGCCATCAAGATGGTAGATGAACTCTAGAGCGGGCCCGAGGATGTTCATGAGGCATTGGAGGCTGTCCAAAGTAGGTGGGACAGCATCAAAGATGTAGATGAAGAAAGCATAGGCCAAGTATTGGAAGCTTGGGAAAATCATGAAGAACAATAAAATTATCTGGATTCTGGAGAATCCCACCAACCCCATAGTGGTTGTATTCATTCATTCTTTTGAAACGCAAGTTCTCGGATCCCACATTTTTGTATTCTTTAAGTGACCCGTGTCCCAGTTCCCAAGATCGACCGGTCACTTTCAAGGCAGTTAATAAAGGTTGTCATGAGGTAGGTAACTGCAACAAGGCACGTCGGATCGATAAGAGATTTTCTGACAGATGGTCTTCCCAAGGCGTCGCTTTGATGTTACCCCTGGCACATCAGAGACAGGGTGCCGCTTTCCCATTTATGAGGCATGTAGCCTCGATCCCCGAGGGATCAAATTTCTTTTCTTCTATCGGCTCTCTTCTCGAGGCCAATTCTTCCACTCCACTTCTCTTGTCTTATTCTTCTGACATGTCAGACCTTCTCCGTCTCGAGGTCTTTTGTAACATGGCGCAGGTAGTACCGGGCACCGAAAAATAGTATTATATTGTAAAAGTGTAAAATAAGTTAGGTTAGTTTTAGGTCAAATGATGTGTATAAATAATAAGTCCTGCCTCATTCCAAGGGTCGGCGAAACTGATGATTTTGCAGTCCATAGTTGATAGTAATCTGGTTCTTAGTTGCAGAGCTCAATGCTCCATAGTTTTAAGCTTTCAGTAGTTAAATGCTCCTTTGGAGCCGCCATTGTACCACGCACTAATGCTTGCTGGAAAAGATGTTAATGAAGAAGGAAGAGTTCTCTCGATGATTTTGTTATCATTTTTTCTTCTGGGTTAACGGTATTTTATGCTTTTTGTTCCTCATTTCCTTTGCTCTGATACTTAAAATAGATTAACGACCTCCTTTCCTTTGCTACTGATAAAATATGAACTGATGGTTGTATATTTCTTCGGTATTTAGTGTAGTGTGTTAGAGTATTGTTGATGTTTTGAATGCTTAGTATAACTATAGGTAGATGAAATCTTTCTAACTCTATGGTATCTTTTGAAGTTTATTTGTCAAATGAATGCGCGCTTGCAGGAAACCCCACTTACTTGAATCCCCAGAGAAGACAAGTTGAAGATAACCAGCTATCCCCCTCAAACAAAACAGTCACATCTCCCAACTGAGCCCCGCACTGTCAAGACCCAACTCTCACGTGCTTGGAGGCCGGGGGAATCTCATTTCCCTGGACAACCTTTACAGGTGAAGTTGGTCGGTACCCCAGTACCTGGTGACAACTTACCTTTGTTGGCGGACTCGGTCACAAAGTCCCGTCAACAGATAGCAAGTTCTTATGGCATGTCATCATCTCCATCATATCCCAACACTTGATTGTCTGCATAGTAGGTCATGTGATAGTATTTATGGATAAGATCAATATTATAGTGAGGGATCTCAAATATCATGAACATGTTATGCTCACCATTAACCAGAGGCTTGTGGATAGGTAGTCATTTTCTCCTATACATCCCTTCCAGGTCCTATAGCATGAGACTAAGGTGTATAAATGGGATGATTACACTATAATTAAGGTGACAACTTTTAGTTATCTACAATGGATATGCACAAAACAAAATTGGCGCATTTAGAATCAAAGAAAACAACTTTTAACTTTTAGAAGTCCCTGCCATATGATGAAATGCCAGAGTATACAGCAGAATACAACATACAAACTCTTGGAACAAGGGACCGGAAATTTATAACAAAACCTTCTATAGGAATACAAGTTTCTGTAACAGATTTCAGTTATCAGATTTTGTTCATTCTGACCATTCTAGGAATGTCATATGAATTCCTGGGAACTGCTCATACAACAAACTCTATCCACCCAATATTCTAGATCTACAACTCATTTTCTCTAGTTGACAAACAATTAATACATAGTCAGGTAAACAATATTATGGAAACATAAAAATAAGCATTGTAGATTGGCCGCATTCCACAAATTTTTAATGCTAAATATACTTGTCTTTGAAGCATTTGACCTTTGTCTTCTATAAGTTATAATTTCTTTCCCAAGGAGCATTATTATATGTATCTATTGATGATTTCTCAGCTGTTTTCATTTCTTAATTTACAGATAGTTGAGAATGATGTGTCTATTATCAATTATATTTCTATTTGATCTGGTCTACAAATGAAGCAT
>MU228147.1:138004-153434 GCA_018584345.1 Thuja plicata | reverse complement strand
ATTGTCTCAAAATATGATTGATGGTTGTTTAGATTGAATACCAAACTCAATGAGAAAATTTTGAAACCAAATAGCCTCAATTTTGGTACTCGGCTTCAATAGAAGATGGACCAATAACAAATTGCTTGTTAGAGAGCAAGAAGCAATTTATTATTGGTCCATCTTCTATTGAAGCCGAGTACCAAAACTGAGGCTATTTGGTTTCAGAATTTGTTTTTTTTTTTAAATTCAATATTGGTCGAAATTTCGACATACCTTGGTCAAAACATTTCAACCAATCTATGTCGAAAGTTTGAGTCGTGGGTTTGGCATCCTGGTCGGATGGGCCAAACATTTCGGCCACATTTGGTCGATACATTTTGACAAATGTTTGTTGAAGTTTCGACAAATAATATGGACGTTTGAAGATAATTTCGACCAAGTTTGCGTAGAAATTTCGACATTAACAATGATGTGTCGATCTTTAGACGACAAAAATACCGACAAAGCAATTTGTGAGTCTTTCGACCAAATTGGGTAGATAATTCGACCAATTTTCGTCAAAAATAGGGGCCAATTCTACTAGTGTAGAAATCCACATCCACCACAAGAGAGGCCTTGGCACAAGTAATGAGTCAAGCTTTATAAAAACTCTACCCATTGCCCACAGCACACACAATAGATAGAGGGAAGGCCCTCTAAACTATTGTGTAAAGAACATCACCCTAATTCTATTGCTTTTAATATCAAAAATAAATTCTTCACCTTTCCCTTCTTTATAAACACTCTACTATGCACTAATTTTTCGAAGATAATAAAATATATATCTTGAATAGCAATCTCCCACATGACATACAATAAAAACAAAAAACAAAAGCTTTAAAGCTTACCACCAAAATAAATAAATAAATACTATTCAATCTCCCACATGACAAACAATAAAAACAAAAAACAAAAGCTTTAAAACTTACCACCAAAAAAATAATTCAAAGACTTGAAAGCGATGGTTTGAAAATTTAGTTTTGTAATTTGCAAGCGCCGCCACACAAAAATTTGCACCCTCCAAAAATACTTACAATTATCATTGCAATGGACGATAACACATAAAGAAACACTCTTCTCATGTAAGCCTCTCCACTTTTCTTCAACACTACATCGAATTTTTTTCTGAATTCTTTGCACCTCGAGCAATCATAGCTCACTCCTGCAACACATATCTACAACTTTGTGCACGAGTCACATGATCCATTCACATGCCTCACAACCCATAGACTCATTCAATCTATAAAAAGGCAAGATTTTGAGATAACAACCATTAGTTGACACTACAAATAAATGATTTATATCCTAATAAATACTCAATATATATCTCCTCTTTAAGAAATCATTTATCATCAGTCCGTGCTGTCTCAAATCTGAGAACTGAAAGAAGATCCAGATGACATGTTTTACATAAATCGTAATTTTCGCACAAAACGTATCATTTGGCATTTTTTTGCACAAATATCGAAAAAACTAAATTGCCATGCTCTTAAATTATGAGAATTTAATACAATGTTCACTAAGGAGCTTAAGTAATATATGCTTGTGCAAGCTGTAGATTCATTATTGAAAGCTGGCAATCTATTTTCCATTGAATATAATAGATGGGTAATCTAATAGTTAAAATTTAATTCAATCAACAAAATTGAACTATTTAAACATTGAACAGAAAAATTTTAACATCTTTACACAAATCTATTTAAACAATTTCTGAACACTCAAATATATAAATAAAATCAAATCAAATACTTACCATATTTCAATTTATGTCCTGTCAATCCAGGAAACTCTAATAGAATCCTAAGATGCTACCACTGAGGAAGCATCTTACAATCAAAGTACTTCAATAAGTTGCAAATGACACCAAGGAGGTTTTTTGAACTTACTCTTGTAAACCCAAGGGTTACAACTGTGAGAGATTACCCTATGATATCTGACCGCTGATTGCTTACTCTTCCAGTCCCAAGTCCAAATGCTCCAACTGTGGAATGTTGAGATTATTCAACTTCTGACACCCTGCTAATTTCAAGAACTGTAACTGTAACAGATTGCCAATGGTATTAGGGAGGCTACTTAACCTTCTGCACCCTCTCAAGTCCAAGTGCTGCAGCTGTGACAGATTGCCAATGCTATCAGGAAGGTTATTAATGTCACACCCTCTCAAGTCCAAGTGCCGCAGCTGTGACAAGTTGCCAATGCTATCAGGGAGGCTATTGAAAGAACACATTCCAAAGTCCAAGAAGTGGAGCTGTGACAAGTTGACAATAGAATCAGGGAGGTTATTTATTGTAACACACCCCCTCATATCTAAGTGCTGCAGTTTGGACAGGTTGCCAATGGCACTAGGCAGATTATCTAAGATTGGCAATACTCTCAAGTCTAAGTGCTGCAGCTGTGACAGGTTGCCAATGGTGTCAGGAAGGTTCCTTATGAATATACACCTTTCCAAATCCAAGTGCTGTAGGTGTGACAGGTTGCCAATGGTATTAGGGAGTTTCCGTAACAGTGTACATTCTCCTAAGTCCAAGTGCCGCAACTGTGACAGGTAGCCAATGGTATGAGGAAGGTTTTCTAAAATTTGGCAGTCTCTCAAGACCAAATGCTGCAGCTTTGACAAGTTGCCAATAGTAGTAGGGAGGTTCTCTAATTTCAAACAGCTTTTCAAGATTAACTGTTGTAACTTTGAAAGGTTGCCAATGTCACTGGGGAGTTTCTTTAAATTTTCCCACCCTGTCAAGTCCAAGTACTGCAGCTGTGACAGGTTAGCAATTGTATCGGGAAGGCTCTCTAAGCTCCTATACCCTCTCAAGTCCAAGTGTTGTAGTTGTATATTAGGAAGTGAAAATAGGGAGGAGATAGAACGGCTGGAAAGGCCATAGCAGTATTTTAATTGCAAAGTCTTCAATTGCCAAATGTTGTTACTCACAAATTTGGAGTGACGTGGCCTCTTTATTGCTCTATTCCTGTCATTATAACAGTCACAACTTTCCAGCCTTAGCCACACCAAATTTGGAGGTACCATGGTAAGTGGGTCTTTTATCATGTCTTCAATGGGCAGATCCCGCAAATGAAGATAGCGAAGAGCAGGTCCGTACAGCATTTCGAGTCTTTGAGGATTGCCTCCATTGAGTCGAAGGCGAGAGAAATTGATGTTGT
Organism: Thuja plicata; assembly: GCA_018584345.1. Taxonomy (NCBI): domain Eukaryota; kingdom Viridiplantae; phylum Streptophyta; class Pinopsida; order Cupressales; family Cupressaceae; genus Thuja; species Thuja plicata. The sequence goes on along the minus strand of MU228147.1, from coordinate 150,257 downwards.
GGGATATGGTGCTTAATTGGGCAACCTCCCATAGTCGGGTACCCTCTTTCTCTTTTTCAGCAATAATTCGACCTATATCTCTTAAGTGGTCATGCATGCCAAAGACGCCTTCATCAATCTTTATCAATAACTTCATCGAGAGATTAGACACAGCGGTGTCTACCATCTTGTACAAGGATTTCCAGAAAATGATGGGGCATGTTTTGTCTTCTCCAATGAAGAAGCAAGCGATGTCCAGGAAAACTTCTTTTTCCTCATCGCTAAGAGCCTTATAACTGATGTAAAGTCTTTTATGAATTTCTGGGTTGAGAGTGATATTTTCAAGAGCTTCCTTCCAGCAGCTTGTGTCATCCTGCTTATCATACAAGAACGACCCGATCACTTCCAAAGAAAGAGGATGCCCTTTGCAAGCTTCTACTATTCTCTTGGACAGATCTTCGCAACTGCGGGTAGGAGCTGCTCTGAGAAAAGCATGCCAGCTAAATAATTGGAGACCTTCATTTATATCCAACCCACTCATCTCGTGGATACATTCCGATGAGACCAGAGCAACATTAAGAATGTGCTTGTCTCTAGTAGTTACAATAACTCTGCTGCCAGGGGCCAGCCAATCCCCAACCAAAGCATTCAATTGTACAACAGCATCCACGTCGTCCAAAACAAGTAGCACACGTTTTCCTCCCAATCGATCCCTGAACAAAGATATACCTTTATCAACACTGTCCACTTTTTCACGATATTCTGATAAATTTTTGAGAATTGTTTCCTGCAATTTTGTAAGGCCTGTAGTCTCTGCAGCAGTGGCGCGGACATCGAATACAAAAGAAGAAGCGTCAAAATCAGCATAAATTTGATTATACACGGTCTTGGCAACTGTGGTCTTGCCAACACCACCAATACCCCATATTCCTACTTTAGCCACCTTATCTTTTGAATTGAGATTTAATTTTTGAATAAGAGCATTCTTCAAAGCGTCCAATCCCACTGGATGCTTGGCAACTTCCAAAGGCACTCTATCCAATGTCTTAATTAGGTCATTCACCATCGTCTTCACAAGCCGAGCTTCGTAGCTGCAACGGCCAGATTAGGTCAATAAAAAATGCAAAAGTACTACTTATTCTGCTACTCTGCAACAGTTGCAGCAAAAAAAAAAAAGATAGCTTCCACACATATGGTATGAAAGGAAAAAAATTAAGAAAATAATATATATAAAAAAGTAACCAGGGATATTAAGTTTTCAGAGTCTATGAAGGTTTTTGGATTTTAACTATCTGTATCTTTTTTTTCAGTCTGAAGGTTTTTGGATTTTAACTATCTGTATCTTTTTTTGAATCAACATTTCAAATCATAAATCATATTCTATGATCCATCATTTTTCCCCTCTAGCTCACTATCCTGATGATGTATCATAACATATGATCCGAAACATTGATTCAAAAAAGATTCACTGTCAAGCACATAAAAAATCATTTAACAGTACAAATAATTAACATTTAAGAATTATTTAACATAATAAAGCAGCCCATTATTTATAAGTTTGTAAGTTGCCAGTTGTACGATAACCTGGTCATGGGTACATACAATTTTTTTTGAAAAAGAGAAAGAATTTGGGCACATGGGTCAGATGCATGTATATATATAAAAAAAAAATGTAAGAAATATACAGAAATAATAATACCAGAAAACATATCAGACATAATAATATCAGAAAAAAAAATCAGAAACCATATCAGAAATAATAATATGGTGAGCAGAGTCCCACACGCTAGGAGGAATTAGAGATTCAGGTCGACAGTAAGCACATCTAAGCAACAGAACTGAATGCACCACATTGTGTCGTCTATTGCAATAACTTTAAGATCGGACAGAGCTGTCAAAGAGAGGCTCAATCAATATTTGAAGACTCGCAGGTGACCATACAAGTATTATTATAAATATAAGAGGATCGTGAAAATCATTCAAAGGATGTGGCTTCGATAAGCCACTTGGCTTGGTATTATCGCTGCAACAAGATGAAAAATAACAGATGTTTGACTTAAACAAGACCAGACCAAATCAGATGGGTGCAAAATGTTATCTGTACGCCCCTGGTACGCTGTGGGTGCACACCGTATGCATCCCAGGTGCACTGGGTGCGCTCTGGATAGACGTTCAAGTACCCACAGCGCATCTGGTGTGTCTGGAAGGCACCCTGTGCACACCCACAGCGTATAAGGGAGCGCACCCAAACCCAGATACACTCAAAAAATTGTATCCTGGGAGGTACCCTGTGCAAACCCACAGCGAAAAGGGAGTGCACCCAAACCCAGATACACTCAAAATTTTGTATTTAACAATCTATTTTAGAGGCAGAATATGTTGCTGTTGTACGCAGGTATTTATAGCAAATCTGCAACTAAGTTTATAACTAATGAAAAATTTTATGTTCAAAGGGTAACCAGTTCTGGAACAAAATAGCTACAATAATAAAAGTATTTATTGACTTCTTGATTTAAGATCAAATTTAAAAATAAAACAATAATTTAGAGGAGTTTGTATCACTTCAGAAGGGAGATTTTTGTTGTTGTTTTTAATATACTTATTATTATAGTTTATATATATATAAATCATATAATTGTTTAAATAAAAAAAAGTCTGAGTAATTGAAAGACAACTTCAAAGAAATAAGAGAATGAAAATTTGTTTGAAACTATGTTCCACAGATGGGAGGGGGCAATGCATTTCGGGGACGGTAGGCTGAAGGCCAGTTTTTAGAGACAGTGGAGCGTGGATATATATATGAAATTTTCAGAATATATATAATAGAGAGAAAGAAAGAAAACTTATAATAGAGAGGGAAAGATAACTGATAACAGCAATATCAATATATAAACAAATCATGATAGCAGAAATATAACAACATAATAAACTTTAATAAAGTAGCGTAACAACAATATAAACTATAAAACAACACCAAAATTAATCATGAGATCTATAACAAAGGTTTGGGAGTGCAGACCCTGATGGGTTTGAAGGTAAGCAATGATAAGCTGCACAATGTGTTAGATGGTAGAAAAACCCAACAACAATAGATAGACGGGGTTTAGAAGTGGGGATTCAGTGATTATGCTGCCAAATTTTTTATTTTGGATGAATGAAAAGATAAAGTGGAAATGAAAAAAAAATGCAATTATAGGGCAAAATTTTGCAGCTATACTAATGTTGTGGAGGACGCTTGAACGTCCCCTCAAACGTCCCCAGTCGTCACGAGATGACTAGACGTCGCTGCACAGTCCAGGGACATTTCAGCCATTTCCTAGGGATTTCATGCAACAATGTAAGCCTGGTTTGAAAGGATTGATGCCAAAAGGTATAAAAGAAAACTAATTGTTTTCCTATTTTGGGGGGTTTGGTTCTAGCTATTTCTTTGGTGTGACCATAAGGAAATTAATCAAGCTAAAAATATAAAAATGTAAATAGTAGCAAAATTTTAAAATTAAATTATGGTTCTAGCATGTTATAAAAAATAAATTTTGAAAAACTATTAAATTGAGGGTTAATCGGAGGCATAGATGATAAATTTAAAAATAAAATAATTAAATTTTGAAAAACTATTAAATTGCGGGTTGATAGGAGGCATAAAAATTTGGCTTTTTATTCAACAATCAAAGAATAAATCATACAAAAAATATCATTGCGTAGTGTGAATCTAACATCTAGCAGGCATAGGTTTGGCTTCTTATTCAACAATCAAAGAACAAATCATACAAAAAATATTATTGCATAGTGTGAATCTAACATCTAGCACACAAATATGATCCTATTGAGGTGAAATTATGCTCTCTAATTTGTCAAATTCTCTACTCTATTTTAGTTACATGAAGTGGTATTTTTGAAATACCTTGGGGAGGTGGTCGAAGTCTTAGCTGTGAATTTTCAAAAGGTAACCCACTAGAAAGACCAACCTTACGATTGTGCTGAAAGTGACAAACAATAGGCAAGTGTATAGATGTCCTACACAATACTTTTGAAGTAAATGTTGTTCCTTAGAGTGCATCAATTTATGTGTTCATTTAATAAATGCTCCTTATATGTTCTAGGAAATGTAATGATTATCATTTTTGTCAAATAATGTTTAAATGAACATATTTAAATACCAAGACATAATGAATCGTCGCACAAAAATGTACTAAATTGATAACATACAATGGAAAAGGGCGAGAGTTGGCAAATTTTTAATTTTAAAAATTTCAACACCTAAATATTGCAAAAATGACCTGATAAGATGAATGTCTACGAATATGAGGTGATAAAGAGGTGCATGTGGAAAATAGGAGCAGATAACATAGGGATAAGTCAAATGAGTGACAATTTGTAAAAAATAAGATTAAATGGTGGATAGGAATCAATGAAGGTGATAAACCTATGACAAGAGTGTACTATCTATCACTATGTAATAGCATTAAGACCTTCCTTCAAAATGAGCCCAAAACCAAATGAATTGGTATGGATATGCAAATTTTATCATTACAAGTAGAAATGTGGCACCTAAAAGGCAACAAAACAAAATGTATATATTGATGATAAACAAATGAAACTCTTCATCATAGAGTTAAAAAAGGTTAGAAAGTAAAATAGTTTGATATATTTTTTTACCTTGATATTGATCCATATAGATGTATTTTCTTTGGTGTGATGAAAAATCTATGAATTAGAATTATTATACTTGATAATATTACTGATAATCTATAATGTTCAATTATTTTATTTTGATTAACGCTTTGAAATTTAAAGAAACATTGTAATCAATGCAATAGAATTACAGTTTGTGAATAATAATTATTTTGTAAATAGATTAATTCTTAATTACTAACATTCTTAATCACTAATCGATTTAGTGCACACCACCTCCCAAGAGTTCTACCATTCGAACAGCTTGCTGCGCTAACCACATTTCCAATCGTGCTCTACTTATTTTTAGCGACAATCTATTTGCAGTGATGGGTGGAGAGGTTATCTGTACTGACACAAAGGTTGGAAGGGGAGTTCTTTGTATTGCCCTTGTTTTGATACGAAGTTTTTCTTAGCCCCAAAAGGTGGGCATTCTTTTGATTTGTGAACTCTTTCTAATGCATGCGTGGCTTCTCATTGTTCAAAAAATTCTCCTATTTTATCCCACCTGAATCATTTCATGATTCTTTGTCTAATAATTTTTAGAATCATCTTTCAAAGAATGGTAATTGTGGAGTTCACAAATAATGCAAGCAATCTTGATAATGCATATCTCAAATCTTCAAATTTAGAACGGAAATAGAAATACAATCAATCTTGGAACTAGAAAGCAGGTTTAGTTGCCAAAAAAAAAAAGAAAAAAGTTCATGAAATAGTTTTTAAAAAGACTCAACAGTTTTTATTTGATCTTAACAATTTACATGATTAGACTTTGAAATATAAGAAAATCTTCCTGAGAAAAAATTGATATCTTTCCATATGCTCAAGTTTCTCTATTGTGGAATTTATGTATTACTCTAATAGAAAGGCTATTCTAAATGTTGGGTCTATGAAGATTCTATTTTAAGCTTTAAGTCTTGGTACCCCTCCTTGAGTTCTCTACAAGATTTCTTCTATTAAGTATCTACTTAGGTACACCTTTCTTATTCGACATTATAATATTTCTTATTCGACATTATAGTATCTATATGTTAAGTAAACAAGGTATAACAGAGTAACATATTTCTTAAATGAAAACCAAACTTACGTGGCTCACCAAATTGACTACAGAAAAAGAGGGCACAGGTCTCTCTTTTATTAATTGCAACAAACACATCAAGTTTTTCAGAGAAGTCAAATGTTATTTTTCACACATTGATATTGAGCTTGTCAAAGAAGCTGAAGGGACAAAAGACAAAACAATTGAAAAGAACAATTGGCTGAAAATTAAGAGACGAACTTCAAAACCGAATACTATATTCAACTAATAAAATTATAAATCATAAAAAAAATCTTTCTTAAAAAAATGAATCTTTATAATTAGTAGTATTACAAATAAATCCTTATCATCAATTAAAACCTTTCATAATTTATAAAATAAAAATCTAAAGGATACTAATAAAACTGTTACAATAAAACTTCAACCCTTTCCAATATCAAATTTATATATTACATGCTAAACCCTTGTATGATTGAACTACTTTATAAAGACAAATTCATACTATTCCACATAATACATTTTTCAAATTCAAAACAACACTAGAAGCCCAAGCTCCCTCTCTAAAACCCAATGCTAAGGCATATATGTGCTGTACTATCCAATGGCAGCCATGAAATAGCTAACCAAGCAGAGAGTGAGGTTTAACAACTTACCCTTGAGTTATATCCATGGACCAGCCTGAGCGAGAGCAGATCTGCTGAAGGGCATCCTTCCACTCATCGACCTCTTCTCTTGGGTGTCGATCTGGATGGCCATAATGTTTGAGAAATGATCGGCTATAGGGGCTCGAGTCCTTTACAGGATATCTAACATGAGTTGGATCCATGTGATAAAACAGAGGAATGACCAAGCCAGGGGTGCTCAACATTGCAGCAGCCTCCTTGAGACACCATGTTGAGTCTGCATAACCTTTGGAAAATACAGGAATGCGTATGGCACTGCTCTCGATTGCTCTTTCCAAGCTCAACCCAATCATTTCTCCCTTTTTCAATTTCTCACTGTCTATAAAGACATGCAGTCCTGCTGCAGATAGAGCTTGGAAGAGATGATCAACCAGAGTTTTTCTCACATCTTCTCCCCTGAAACTCAGAAATACATGATACCTCTTATCGCTTTGGAAGGCAAGCTTACTTGTGGGAGGCTTGTATTGTTCCATCTTAATGCTGGTCTGTAAAGAAAAGGCTTACTAAAGATAGAGAGAAAACAGAGGACTGAACCCAGATTTTCAGATCTTGAACTCAAGAATACAAATGTTGAACTCAGATTACACATTGCCGTGCTGTATCTACTAATGTATTGCAAACGACAGTCAACATTGTGCAAAAGTCAAGGCCGGTGTCCCGAAATTCATTGTCCTCTCTTCAATCACACCGGCTTAACCGGGACGGCAGGCGTGCTCGCTTTTATTTAGTGCCAGGTGTGTCCGCTTTGACTGACTTTTTAGCACCTACTTTCATTTTTTTCCCTTGTCGTGACTGGTTGGCTTCTTAAGTTTTTCTGCGAAGTTGTCATAAAGCTACTTTAGCACCTACTTTCATTTTTTTCCCTTGTCGTGACTGGTTGGCTTCTTAAGTTTTTCTGCGAAGTTGTCATAAAGCTACTTTGCATAATTAAACCATTGACTAACTATAATGTTATTCTCTATCAGTTTTTTTCTTGACTAATGCTCCTTCCAGAATAATTTTGAGTTTATTTTTACAAAATAGATTAGCTCTCTGTGCTTTGCATTCATAAACTCAAGTTTTTTCGCTATTATGATCTGGTTGTAACACTTTATGCTCAACTTGTCTTTGCCTTTCTTTTTCAACATTCTCCTTATCATTTGACAATCATAATCAAACCAAACTTTAATCAGGAAACAAAATTTGTTTCAGTAATATTTTTTGCCCTTTGCACTTCATGAGTGCTGAGGCTTCGCAAATTAGTTTTCTGCTACTTACTAGCTGCACTAAGCTTCCCTGATGATATTACAACTTTTTTCAAGCGGTTGCCGATGATGCTCAGCTATTTAATTTTGTTGCCTTTCTTCCATGTACGTAGTCCTTAAATAAACTGGGCCATGATCAAATTTTAAATTCCACATGAGAACACAAAATTGTGGCCTCTTCTATCTTTTCATAATCCATTACACTTGTCCTGTTATAAGTATCGCATCTAAAATTCTTAGAATTTCTTCCATCTAGTCATGCCCTTTCGATTAAATCGAAGGTGCCACAAAGAGTAAGTTCCCCATAATGGTTAACGTCCTTATTGTTTTCTGAATGTCACGAATATTTGATGATTCTCTTCTTTGACGATAGGATTACTATCCTCCATACTACATAATAAGTAAGCTTAATCATTGTCACGAATATTTGTTGATTCTCTTCTTTGACGATAGGATTACTATCCTCCATACTACATAATAGGTAAGCTTAATCATTTGCTGCCCTAGCATTGAAATGACCTAGAAGACTATTCCTTGTTGAGAATAAATTGTTAAGATCTTTTCCTAGAGTAGCACAAGTATCCTTGCTATCCAAGCCACCTTTTGGCCAATTTTTTAGCCCTCCAGTACAAAATAGCATGCAACAATTCTCACAAGACTTCTATTTTTATAATTCTGACCTATATGTACAGTTTATTTGTGTCTTCTCTTTCCAAATGAATTATGTGCCCTTCCACATCTTTCACTAAGACTATTATTCCACGTTCCAAAGCACAAATTTTGAGTAGCCTTCAAAGAAAGGGGTTTCGCACCCTTCCTACTCATGAGCTTCAGTGAGAAAAATTATGTATAGACCCTAATCCAAGCCCCTTCCAATAGGGTAGCCTCTACTTCCAACAAACTAAATTTAGATATACCTGCGGTGCTTGATTGCTATTTATTTTGGTGCAAGAGACTCAAAGTTGAGTCTACATGCTCTTTTATGTCCAATTACTATTCTACATACCTTGCTGCCCTTGAATCATTTGCTCTCTCTTTATTGCCTTCTTATTGCATTGACTCACCATGAGACCCTCGGTTGGTGATGATAACTTTGCCATTGTACAACTATGCCCTTAATCTAATATCTTTTGTTGCGTTTATTTTAGCCATTTCTTTTTTTCTCTCCTCTTTTTTATTTATTGTTAAATCATCATCTAGAAAGAAGCAAGAGCCTCTCAAAAGCCTCTTTTTGTTTAAAAGCAGACACTTTTCTTCCTTGCTTACCATGAACACTTTTATAGGTCTATCAATTTCTTTAAAAAATTTACCAAGTCTCCTTGCTTTACATATTTGCCCTTACTAAATTGTTAAAGTCAAACCGCTTTCATTTTTTCCACTGTTTCTTACTCCTTTGATGATAAACTATTTTACCCTTTCATGCCTTTCTTTGTTCACTCATTCTCACACTCTAGTGTAGATTGCACTTTCATCTTCTTCTACACTTGTTGAACCTCTAATTGTTTGTGTCCATGTTTTGATCTCATATGAAATGCCTTTGTTGGAATGTTTAGGCTTCATTTTGAGTTGTTTTTTTGTTGTGTCTTTCATGCTCTGTCAATCTGACTTCATATTGTGCCACTCGTGCTTCCCTACTTTTAATGCTTCTTGCAATATAGCCACCTGCTCCCTAAAAATATTATTGCCCTTCACTAGAGACTGATTTGCCTCCCTAAGCTCCATACACTTTACAGAATTTTGACACTAACAATTCTTGCACATAGATATCTGATTCCCAGATGAGGAGCAAGAGATTATATAATTTTGTTTCTTTCCCCACTACAGCCTCTGGCTAATAATAACAAAAGTCTTGATAATAACAAAAGTCTTGAAAACTTCCTTGTTTAACTATACTATTTTTATTTTCTTGTGAGTATCATTTGTGTTCTATATTTCAAGATTTCTGATATTTCAAGTATCGACATTTCAGATTATACACTGTAATCCATCATTAAGATGTAAGAAAGTGCTACGATATATAAACATACAACTTACATTCACATAACTGAAATTGTTTTACATTGACCCAAACCAAGTCAAACTTTTACTCACTAAGGCAATTTTTAGCTACTATAGATGGATTATTAATACCAAAAATTTCAACTCCATCTTTCATGAATGCCAGGGTTTTATTTGTCATTACTAGAAAGAGACAACAGAATGCTGAGAAATGGGGGCTTACCTTTGACCATTCAAGGTCCCACCCCTGACTCGCTTGACTACTTTAACTGGAACTACAGAAACTCTTTGGGAATGGAAACAAAACCCTTCAAAATGTATATGTAATTTTGAACCTCTTGAAATCTCCCTATAGCATACTGGCCCACGATTTCCCGAATTCCCTTTGGTGCTATTGCTGTAAGGCTTTGTATTTTTGTAGCATGAACGGCATGAGACAAAATATAAAAGCTCATGATCTGTGCGACGCTGTACTTGCTTCCTTTCGATTCCTCCATGATATAAGCTTTTGCTACAAATGCGGTAGCCAGAAATTAATGGGCCTGTAACAAAACGTGTACTTTCGCTGCTGTGCTCAGATTGATCGTTCGATTCGTTCCACGATAGTAAAACGAGAACCCTCGTAATCCAGAAGATAAACCCCATGTAATCCAAGAGATTTCCCATAAAACAGTATTAACCACGAGTACCTTAGTAGTGTCAAGGTCTACTAGTATGCAAGTGAGAGTCGTGCGGGAGAACATCGAAGTGGCAGGGTTCATCAAAAAATAGCCTAATGCGTAACCAATTCGCTCGTAATAAGAGCAACTGTGATGGTGTTAGGCATCCGAAGCCAGACCAATGGCTCGTAATAAGAGTAACCATAAAGTAGATGATTCAGTTGCAGGATTGAATGTGGAAAAATAGAGCTTCAACGCGGAGTATTGTCCCCGTGCCTATACTCGATTGTAGCACACCGAATTACGTTCTTTGAGGGATTTAAAGACCATGATGAAGAAGCCCTTAACATAGAGCCGAATCTCTAATCTACGTCAATAAGAGGGCTCCAATATCTTGAGAGCCACTTCTAGAGCCCCAGTCCAGGCCGAAATCGATAAAACCTGCCAATCGTTCATCTTTCCACAAATAATTATTCTCCTTCAACGATCTCATCAGCCCTAAACGAAATGACGAGAGAGAAAAATATATTTGGGAGCAACATGAGCCTACGTCTACAAAAGAACCAAAACTCCTCCAAACCCCCAACCTAGCCAGGACATCAGGGGTAGATAAGCGACACCCCACACCATTTGAAGGCAACGTGCATGGTGAAGCTCTGGTTAGCCCTGCTACCCTTGAAGCCACCGGACCCAAAACCATGGCTAATACATCCTTCACGCACACCAGAAGGGTGGGCTGAGAGGAAACCGAGGGAACAAAAATTGAGCCTGCAACAGAAGGCCGTGGGAAGAGCCATCACATGATACCACCATATAACCTTATATTAGTAGTAGCCAGCACTTCTTGTGCACCGACTTCTTAATTACCCTGTTTGTTTGAGGCCCCGTTTGTTTCGCGGAATTGGGGCGGAATTGGGAGTGACACTTCCCGTTTTTGCGAAATCTGACGTTTGTTTCTTTAAATTGCAATTTTGGATTCATCAAGCAAAACCGGGCTTAGACACCAAAATGAGTGGCATCATCATCCCACTGAATAGGTGGAATTAGAAATCATATCCTGGTTTTGCGATAATTAGGTTTTGAGTCAAATTCCAATTCTCCAAGATGCAAAACCGGGATTTCAAAACCTGGTTTTGTGATAATAAGGTTTTGAGTCAAATTCCAATTCCCCAAACAAACGGGTGAGGGATTTGGAATTTGATTCAAAATTTGATTATCACAAAGTCAGGTTTTGAAATTTCAGTTTTGCATCTTTGGGTTATAATTTGGACCGTTTGGTTGACCTGGAAGATAGATTAGTCAATCCATCTTCTGCGTTTGGTTGCCAATTTCGAAATTGGAATTGGAACTGACAAATTCCAACTTTCGCGTTTGGTTCAACAATTTCAAATTGGAATTGGAATTAGACACTCCATGTTCTATGTTTGGTTCTACATTTCGAATTGGAATTGGAATTCGACAAAGACTTTATAATTTTTTATTATTATTTAATGATGTTTAATTTATATTGCGATTTATTTTGTCTATTTTTTTATTTTTTTTATTTTGTATTTTTTTTTAATTGTGCTTCTGATCATAAATGTGCTTCTATATTCGCGGATAAAACTTGGAAAGGATAGCTCACTTGCTTGCAATTATTTCATGCTTATGCTCATAAAAATATATGTTGATCTCCTTTTTACTAATTATTAGATTATATTTTAAATTTATATGAAATATCATATTCAATCTTTCACAAATGACAAATACATCATATTTTGTTTTTATTTGATATGGTAACAGATATGATGATTGTAAAGTTATATGACATCAAGACTATATACCAAATAAAATTAGGAATGCACAATGATATTGTAAGGATGAGTTGGAATTGAGACATACAAGTGGTTGCATAAAAATATAAATAATCATTAAATTGCTCGATATTAAATAAGTCTTGTAGTCCTCATCACAGTGTGTATATATATATATATATATATA
>MU228147.1:116998-129039 GCA_018584345.1 Thuja plicata | reverse complement strand
GTACTTGTATGTTTCTACAAAATACCATTTCCAGTAGTTAAGGACAATTTCTTCTGAAAAGCATCAGATGATTATATGTATTTACATACATTTATAGTCTCGTTTAAATTGGGCACAAGATGCAACTCATTAGTTCCTAAATATCACAGACACTTATAACATATTCATCATTTACACCACAGATTGTCTAAAGCTATTATCGATAAATAAAGCTATTATGTCATAATCCATTTGAAAAATGGGAGATGGAAAAATAGAGAAAAATTAAAATGTATCAAAAGATATGGAAATAATTAAAATGTATGGGTATCTTTCTGTTGACTGATAGACAAAATATCACTCTCGGGTGCAACCTCTTAATGTTTCAAGAGAGAATTTAAATATTGATGATACAACTAAAATTATCAAATGGTATCTAAACAATGTTGATATACTAGATTTTAAATCACGATGATATGACTTAAATTATCAAAAGACCAGTCTCAGTTGCAATCTCTTAATCTTTCCTGGGAGAATTTAAATCTTCATGATATGACCTAAATTATCAAAGGACAATCTTTTCAAAACAATGCTGATATACAGGAGTTGACTTGTTTGAAACCTTTTTCCTTGGTGTTAGCGTCCAGCAGAGGTTTGAAACTCTTGTGAACTTGCTTCTATTTAATTGGATCCTGAAACACTTTAAAATGCTATCTAACCATTCCAAAAAGGAAAAAATAATTGAACCGTAAAATAGGTAAAATGAGCAACAGAAGGTTGGAAATGTTATGAGGTTCTTGACAAGCTTGTTGTCATTTATTTTAAAAATATGCACAAGAGCCAGTAACATTTTATCCATATACAAATCTTCCATTCCTACAATCATCTTGAAAACCCAGATGGGTTTAGGGTTACCTCAAGAAATCACAGTGCAAGAAGAAACACTTCGAGGTCAAAGTGAGAAGAACACACTGTGAAAACCCTCGTGCAAAGTCGAAGACACTGCGAAAATGAATGCTCTGCGAAGACGAACGCTATTGTTGCTGCTCTTGAGTAGAAGACACTGCGAAAGTGGAAGACACATTGCCGAAATGAACGCTGCCGGTTTTGGAATGGGGAAGTCACCGGACCCGACACCAATATAAAATGCAACATATAAAAGATGAAATCAGGTTTTATAAATTGAATTCCACTTATTTAAGTGGAAGCAAAACTTCCAGAAGTTCACAAAAAATGAGAATTCGCAAACACAAACCGGGTTTTGAATTTTGCAACGCAAACGGCGGATTCATCTCGAAATCGAAAAACCCACTACCAATTATAGTCGTATTCCCGCAACCAAACGGGTCCTTAAAGAAGTCAAGAAAATGGTAATTAAAAGTCTATTAATAAGTTTCAAATGTAGTAATAGTTAATTATTATTTAGCTTTTTTGGTTCATAGATGGTTCATTCATACATCATTATTGAGACATTTGTGCACGACTACTAGTGGGACACTTGTAAGTATAGACAATTTTGAGTACACAATTACTAGGGCATCTTTAAGTAGGTTGAGTACACAATTACTAGGGCATCTTAAGTAGGTATCATGCGACACTTTGAAATTGAGTATTTTTCAAGTAGCAAAGTTGCATACAAAGACAACAACAACAAAAAATCATTGAAATCTAATGTATAGTTTAGGCTATATAGGTGCATGTTGTTAGCTATAACAGCTATTGGTATGCTTCTCCTATTTTCAATCTAGAAGCGTACACATATACAAAATGGAGTGGAATACTCGTACTAATTAATGCTAAAAAAAAGTTGCATAGAATTAGGCAACTAGAGATTATAGGACTACCAACCATACTATACAACCTGATAAGTAGGAGAAATTTTCCACAACAAAATGAATGAATGATGAGTTAGTTTTAATGACGTCTCTGAGACCATCACTCTATGGGACCAAGAGCAACGTCATTAACATTTTTCAAATTCTTTTCACTGTTAGCCCTTCTATTGTGGATCTTGATCAAGAAGCTCGTAGATTTGTGAAGTCTTGCCTTCTCAAATAGCTCACTTAGACTACTCACCTTCAAATTATCCTTGTATTATGTATGAATATCCTCATATGTTGCACGCTCAATAATGAAGTGTCATTCAATTTCACCACCCCTTTATTGTAGAAAAGACAAGTTATTTCCCCCCATTCCTCCTTAGGGATAGTCCATATGCCCTGTCTCACACCTGAGATGGTGAGACTCAGTTTTAATTTGTGCGATCAGAAGTCTAGCCTTTTTGTTAATTGTTGCTCTTAGATGGTCTTTTTCATCATGCTCACCCAAGGGGTTAAACTCTTTGATCTAATGTTTTTTTTTACCAACCTTCTTTGCCACATGGCAGTTCTAAATTTTTCAGACACAAACTTTTTTATTTCTTCATTATAGTTGGGGCAATCTTGCAACTCAATGTCACACTTGATGATCCATTTTTTGTCCCACTTTATCCAAGTCTTCTTCCTCCACTTTGATTCTTCTTTAATGTAATAAGAGAAAATGTGGATGATGTAAGGGACAATCACTAGGATGAATAATCAAACTAGGAAGCTCACATCCAAATCGTTCTCTCAATACGTTAGGAAGGAAAACAACCCGCTAGGCTTAAGAGGAATCAAGCGATAAATGGGTGTAAGGGTTTTCCTTTAATATATGGATAATCAATTGTGTAAAAGAAATAAGGAAATAGAAGATAAAGGGTAAGGAGGGCTTTATGTCATACAAGGGAACACAAAAGACTAAAAAAATGAATTATGAAACCAAATCTAAGAAGCCAAAGCATAGATTGACCTACACACAAAATCTCAGCCTAAATTGCCTGTCAAGGACAACTTGGAGCATGGGGAGTGACTTGGGTTGCCCTACTTTTGGGAGTCACCATTGATCTTTATTAGTCATATTTTTAAACATGCCCAAATTTGAACTTCCAAACCAAATTCATTATCTGGCTAGCTAAATATGTCATGTATTTTTCAAAAATACTTCCATGATTGGTCACTATGTGGATCAAATCAAAAGCCTTCATTTTGAGTCTTGTGGCAAGTCGCTTGGGAAAATAGGAAGTGAAGGAAGTCCCAAGTCACCAAGAGTTTTTACCAAGTCGACACACATGTAAGATGGGATACATAGACAAAGCACTTGAATTGGTTGACAGAATGAACACATCATAAAGATGGCATCTCAAGGAACGAACTGACGGTTACATTTTTGACACAAATGACATTGGTTGAAAAGGCTTTAGAAACTTTAAAACAAATGCATTTTAGATGGTCTTTCAATGAAATTTTCAAAAAAAATTATTTAAAGGGCGATGATTAATATAAACTGACATGGAGAAAATGGCTTAAAAGATTGAAAGAATAAAAATAAGCCATCGGTAATAAGGAAAATTTGTTGAAGTTGTGAAAAACTCTGATATTTTGTGAAGAGTTTGTTTTATGGCCAAAAGTTGGTGATAAGTTCAAATGGCGGATAAAGCTTTTCTACATCAATATAGGCTCGTTTGGTAGCTGGAATATGTCTGGAATTGGCAATATCTAATTCTCAGTTTTTTTCTTCCATATTTGTGTCCATCCAAAAAAATTGGAATTGGAATTTTGAAATTCCAATTTTGCCCCAAAATGGGCATATGCATCTTCCACCCAAATAGATGAAATTGAAATTTTGAATTCCAATTTTTTGAATTTTCAAATTTTGAATTTTCGCTCTAATTTCTCGATTCTTGCAGACAATAATGTCACCAACAGCAATGCCCCCTTCACAAAATCTCTTCCTGCACTTCGTTGCCACCATATTTAACATGTCTTCAGCCGACGCCCGAAAAATGATAAAAAAAATTCAGAATTTTTTTGTGGGCAGCTCAAAACCCTGGATAATGTTGAACAACTCATCTCCATACTAAATAGATTTGGTTGCACCGAAGATCAAATTGCAAACATCATCAGATCTCAGACCTCATTTTTGGTAACAAGTGCAGAAAGAGTGATGGAGCCCAAAATTCAACTGCTCAAAGATTTCGGCATGGGGAGGGAAAGTATAACCAAAATTGTAACCTCATTGCCTTGGATCTTGACCTCTAAGTTGGAGATCCTCCGCTCCAACCTTGGTTTATCCAACGCACTCCCTGCCACACAATTGGAAAGAATGGTGGTTCATGGTATATCAATGCCAGACATTCCCATATTTGAGGGTAACAGAGATTTTCCTCGCATACTTGGCATCACACGACATCTATTCTTACGGCTATTAGGGTTGTAGAGAATATTTGCTTAGAACTCAGATGGGGGTTTCTCTTCTGAATGTTCCAAGTCCCAACATCCATAATGACCAGGCTACGGGTAATACACAGCTCCTACCATAGAGTCCCACGATAGATAACATGGTACAAGTCTCTCCAAACGGTGCAGAAGGAAACAATGACGACAGTTGCAGTTTCTCCTCTGCCACAAAAAATAGAAGTAATTGACGTTATCTAGCATTTGGTATTCCAGCAAACAAACGCCGATGATGTTAATACAATGAAATGACATTAATATTAATCGACATTTTCGGTGTTTTATACAACGAGTGTAACTGGCATATTGGAACATGAACTGTGTTGACAGGAATGCCTAAAAAGGTGACCACTCCATGGAGCATAATGATTGTTTGATATATAATTTAGATTTTTTGATGAGGGTATATAAACTATAATGTAAACACAAGTGGCAACTATTGCTTTTTGTAGCATCGCTCAAGCCCATGCGAAGCATAAGCTTTGGAATAAGTTACAAACCTCTGTCAAAGTATCGAACTGCTCTTGTAGAAATGCATGCAATATTTGAAATCATAGACAATGAATAAATTCATAGACCACTACTTCTTTTTGCATATCAAATATGGCTTGTGGGTTATTACGGTTGGCAATATTGTTTCTTAACATGCATGCAAAAAGTGAAACATAGGTAAGGCACGTGAAATCGTTGATTGTATGCTTCAAAGAGATGTCATCACGATTGCAGGATTGCAGGATATATCACAAAAGAAATTATTCTTAGAGATGTCAACTGTGTTCATCATTTTCAACATGGACAATGTTCTCATGGAGATTAATGCAGAGGTTGAACAATTTGAAAATAAACCTCCATACATTACATCAAATGAAATGACACTCATCAAAGCATGATGTTGTAGCTGCAATTGATGCAGTTGACATGGATGTAAGAGGTGGTGTACATCATTTGGGAGATTTCATTTATAGAAATAAAATAAAATGATTGCAGAATGTGTGTGAGACAAATTGCACAATGAAGCTCTCCAAATCTTTGATTTAATGAGGCACTCTTCAACACATTCTACATTGTAAGTTGTGTTCATGTTCTAGTTTGCAGATGAGAGTTATACATACTTGAACCAAATGGATTGTATTGCATATAAATTTTGATCATTATATGTATACGATCAACCTTCATGCCTGTATTGTCTATTTAGAGGAAACCCTAAATTTTATCATTAAGATAGCATTTGGACTTAACACGGATGCACTAAATCTATTTTCCATAATATAATCAGCAAGAGTCAAACCAAATCATTTTGGCTACTATTATTGCTACATGTGTCAGACTTGTAACTTTACTAGAGGGATTAGAAACACGTAATCAAGAATGACATTTTTGTAAAAGGAGAACATTCAAGCATTGGAAAGATTTTTAATGTGGTTCATGAAGAAGAGACGTTGCTTGAAAGACTAAATTGTCATCAAATGGATAAGTATAAAGCATGTCAACACTTCAACAATATTGATATTTTATCCTTTTTGATGCTATAAGAGTCGAGATTATTTGTTCACTCTTACAATAGGAGGCATTTTGTTAGTTGCAAGTACAAAAGAAGCTGATGGAGACAAAACCTCAACAAAACTTTAATTTGAAAGTGACAAGTTTCTTGTTATATTCTTGTAAGAGTGACTTGTGTCAATTTTTGTAACTAAAGCTACCTTTTGGGCTTTGTCATTGTAAAAGTTAGGTAAATCCTAACTTTCTTTTAAAAAGGTAGTTATTCTAAGTAGTTGTCTTAAGCAACTATTAAGAAGTTATCCTAAGTGGTTATCTTGGTTGGTTATCCCAAGAAGTTACTAAAGTAACAATGTTAGGTAGTTATCTTAAGTAGTTACGTGAGGTAGTCGGGTAGTTATCTCAGGTAATTATATGAGGTAGCTAGGTAGTTATCTCAAGTAGTTACATGAGGGTTTTAGGTAGTTACTCTAAGTGGTTACACCACTCATTTCTATATATATAAATAAGTCATTGTAAAGGGGAACTTTTTTAGTTGTAGGACATAATAACTTGGCCAAAATAACCCTGGATAGAATAAGACGGCCACAATAACGCAAGGACAAAATAACTCAGGGTCAAAATAACCCAAGCCAAAATAACTTGTGTTCAAAGTAACCCATGGACAAAATATCCACGTAAGAAAATGGAGAAAGGAAAATAAAATTTATAAAATACATGTATGTTACTAAGAAACTTTATTATTCTAGTTTTAAATTAAAGAGTCAAATTATGAGCAATGCCTCTTATATAATCTAAAATACTATGGTTGTCATAACCATCAACCAGTCTTTTGTAGACCTTCTTCTTGAACTTTCCTCTACAAGCATTGAGCGAAATGGAAAAAATATCCCCAAATAGTGACATTTGGAAAAAATTTAGAAATAGCTCCCATGAAACCTAATTCAAAATCAATAAGTATATTTTTTGGGTTTAGACTAGGTTGAAGCTGTTTTAATTCTACAATTACTTGTTTATAAGTGATTCTTATGTTGTTGGTCATAAGAATATAAATGAGTGGAAATATTGCATCAATTTTATAGCCATGAATCGTGTACAATAGTTGAAAAATACTTGGTATTGTTTTAAATGTGCCATCACTAAACCAATTTTTAGGTTCTTTCAGTAATTGCAAATTTTGTGTGGTGGTGAATATTTGAAAAATGATTCTCATCATTACTAACATGAAAAGGAAACTTTTCCCCTCTTTTGGTAATTGTATATTCAACTGGTAAGATAAGATCTGTCAATGTCTAAGGATTTGGTGGTGTCGCTTCAAATCTTAATCTTTTTCTTTGATTCATTTTGGATAATACATTGGTTGATGGTATTGCTCCTGCTATGGGTAATGAAATATTAGAATATGAAGAAGAAATGATAGTTCTTGTAGAATCTCGAGTCAAGCACGTCATGTCTTTCATTTTATTCAATTTGTGTTTAACAGTGATGATCTCAAGTTTTGGAGCATGATTATGTTTTGTACTGCTAATCACATCACCGAATTCTATTTGTGTCATAGTATAGCACTGACTTGAACATTTATTTTTAAAATATTTGGCACAACGCTAGATCATTTTATTGATGCCTTATTGATGAAACAAAAATGTGTAACCATTTAAAATAAGTAATTTCTTATTTTTTTGACTTGTTAAAAACTCAAGAGGCTTTGTATATATTAAAAATTGTGAGGAATGTGTTAGTTCCCTAACAATATATTGATATTTGTATACTATTTTAGAAAACCCTAGGAAATTTTAAAATAATGTTCGAAAAAATATATTACAAAATATCTTCTTTTATGAATTTGGATTTCTCCTCTTCTTATGACTCTACACACTCTTACTTCTTCTCCCCTT
Organism: Thuja plicata; assembly: GCA_018584345.1. Taxonomy (NCBI): domain Eukaryota; kingdom Viridiplantae; phylum Streptophyta; class Pinopsida; order Cupressales; family Cupressaceae; genus Thuja; species Thuja plicata. The sequence goes on along the minus strand of MU228147.1, from coordinate 121,355 downwards.
CTTCCTTTCTTTACTTCTCTAAATCCTACCAATTAATATATCTTATTAATGCCTCTTCATAATGCCTTTTCACTTATATCTTTTCATAATAACTCTTAATTAGCTTATTCCCATGAAATTGCCTTTCTTTTTATAATTATTTACCATTTTATAGGTTATTTAAGCATATTAAAGGTGCTTTAAGGCTAGTTTAAGGGTATATAATAGATATATGGTCTAAAAATGACCTAAATAGCTTCTATGATGCCTCAAAATCCCTTTTTTAAATCTTAAAGATTAATGTTACTTAATATTTTTTCATGCTTGTTTATGTTCCTTGTAATCACACTTATAATTTAGTTTAATAAGTAGTTTTTGTGACCATATATGGTCATTCGGGTAATTTTGTCCATGGGTTATTCTGACTACAGGTTATTTTGGCTTGAGTTATTATGACACTGGGTTATTTTATCCTCGGGTTATTGTGGTCAGGTTATTCTATCCAAGGTTATTTTGGCCGGGGTATTATGTTTGCACACCAACTTTTTGTTAGCATATTGGCAAAGCTTGATGGTGGTTGTATTAGAATTGATGTCGACATATCAAAAGGACTGATTAGAGGAAGTTACCATAAGATTTATTTGCTTGTTACTAATTTAAATGTTGCAAGTTAGCCAGTGGAGAAGAATGTTAAAAGGTATGGTGAGAAGCGGATATTGTAGAGATGAAGTTGCACACGTAGAGGAAGCATGTTGAAGGCATTTACTATGTTCACCCAAATTTATAGAAGGTTTCATGATGATTTGTATAGGTAACCAGGTTGTAGAAGGTGACTGGCAGACAGGGTGCCAGACTGTGATGACAAGAAGACATAAAGAGGTTTGGTGTGCATAATAAAGTTAGAATTTCATGGAGTGAACCGAGGAGTGTGTTGGAGACATACTCAAATGTCTTCAACTTAGATGGTTTTTACTTCAGAGGTCCACAAGGCATAATCTTATTGTTTAAGTGACTTGTTGATAGCGTTCTTCAAGTTTGGTGGAAAAGAGCTAGCAAATCCAATGGTTGTGGTGGATTTGAATGTTTGAGTATTTTTCATGATGTTATAGGATGTTCTTGAAGTATGTGCTTGATGAGTTGGTGATACACACAGATCAAAAGGATCAGATTGGTAGAGTTTCCAATCAATGATAACATTTTTATTATTGTTCATATTCTTGGTTGACTTGGTAAATCGTGTTGCATAAGTGCTAAATCATAAAACCTGGGAAATTTATGATCTCAAGGAGGTGGTTATAGGTCATGGTTATGATTTAGCAGTTAGATATAGATTTGAATCAAGAGATTTGGCGTGTTGATTGGAAGAGATGGTGAATTAGGTTTCGCTAACCTAGTCCTTGGTATAAAATGATGAATTAGGAAAAAATTCAAGGTGTGGATTGTGGATGTGAACACTAGAGGTGGCTAGCAAAGGGAGAGCCTGATTCAGTGGTGATCATGAGTGTTTCAACAAGGGGTTGAACAGAGATTTGTGTTGTGCTACATTGAAGTTGTATCAAACATGAGGTAGATGTCGCCTACACGGCTCACAAAAGGTTTATAGATCATTGTAGTGATCAGATTGTAAGGCAGTGAGCCTTCCTCGATGCTTTATCCTAAGGATTTTCATTTGAGTAGTGAGCTCTAGGAAGTGAGGTTGAATACACGTGCATTCCCTATACATTATAATAAGGTTATACTTTTAACAAGGTATTTTCTTATCGTGGGTAAACAACCCTACCATTGTTTTTCCCCTAACAGGGTTTCCACGATAAAAACCTTATGTCAAATGAGTGGATGTTTTTCTGATTTGTGCATGTTGATGGGGCAATAATTTGTTTTTATTTTATATTGATTTTATGCTCTGTTCTAAGACATTTCCAAAACACTTGTGAAACTTTTAAGTACTTGAACTTTATAGTCAGATCCACAAAACCTATGCGTAGATAGTAGTGACATACTTTGCTAAAATATTATATATATATATATATATATATATATATATATATATGTCACAGTATTTCATATAATTGTTTGAATGTATGTCCTAACATTTGTATTAACTTGAATAGTTGACTTGAATATATATACATGTGCTACTAACTTTCCAGGAAAGAAGAGCGTCTTGAGAGTGGATCGGCAACATTGATGAGGAAATGATGAAATCCCAACTACAATGAGGAGAACCATTATAACACCGTGGAACATTCCTGATGAATTGAAGGAACTACCATTTCAGGGAATATAGGAATGCAATTATGCTATATTTTCTCTGCAGTCAATACTCTATTGAAGTGGTTATCCAACCTTTATGATATTTTGTCGTGGGTTATTGCATTCTCCTTTCTTTATGGCACGAATCAGTTAGACCTTATCTTTATGTTTTAATAAATATCAACCCTCTATATAAAGGGATTGCTGGAAAGTGACAATGCAATCAATTGTTATTTTTGTCATTGATGTCAAACCTTTACTAGTGAGACTATTGTTATCTGTTTGAGTACCATATCCATTGTTGATGAAGAAGATTTAACAAGAAGACCAAGTGAATGGTTGAGTTAAGGCAACTAAAAGGGTACTTGATCAGTTGGCACTTTGGCAAATTAATTAGTTGTTTATCTTTCAAAGACAGTTTTTCTGGCTGTTCTATGCCGAGCAAAGTTGCTTATGATGAGCAAAGTTTCTTGTGCTGAGTAAAGTTGCTTGTGACGAGCAAAAATTTGCTCAATGCCAAGCACCATTGAAATTGTCAAGTGAAACAGTGATGTTGGCCGACTTACAGTAATTGGATTAATGATGAGATTTGAGATCTCTGGCCGACTTAGTTAATTTTATTGGGATATGTAATGTTAATTAAAGATTGATCCACGTCATTTAATGTATGGGTAANNNTAATTAATGCATGGTTTCAAGATTTAATTAGAGACTACTTTGGAGAAGTAAATGTAATGCAAAGATGGAATGATCCGTTGGATCTGACCTAACCTAAGATCTACGATCTTGTTTAAGTGGCAAAAGATTTATATGACCTAGACAGAGAGGTGTATAATAACCTCAAGGGGTTATTCATGAAGTGTGGATGAATTGATGTGTATGCAAAAAGGTTTGCATAGTTGATTTACTGTTTGGCATGATCTAGCAGAGAAGGCTGAATACAGAAGCAGAGAGTTGCATGTGTGATTGCTTGACAGATTTCCAAGCAGATCAGAAGATTGAAATGACAATGCAGGCTATCTAGTAAGTTAACATCAGAGCTGTAATTGGATCTGAATTTTCAAAGTAAGTTGTATGTACCAGATCACAACTGCTGATTATTTTCTTACCATTGTATTAGTTAAATCCTTTAACAAGGTTGACCTAATAGTCATTTGTATAAATCCTCTAACAAGGTGACATTCAGATTGGAATGTTCTAAGTCCTCTATCAAGGCCACTCCTGACAAGGTGACTAAATCCTTTAACCAGGTCACACCTAGCAGTGTGTTATTGTAACCTTTAACAGGGTTGGCTCCTCACAGGGCATCACTTCAAAAGAGTCAATACTTGGTAGCATGTTACTGGTGGTTTTTCCCATATTGGGTTTCCATGTTAAATACTTGTGTCAACTTGTGTGAATGCTTATGGTTTGCTTTATTGTTATGATTACTACAAGCTAATTTCAATTGACAGTAAACTTCATGATTAAATTTGTTGATTTATGTTACTGCTGCCGAGTAGATCTGAAGTACAGAAAGTTTTTATTTGCTACATCTAGACCTGAGGATAACTGATTCACCCCTCCCCTCTCAGTTATTCTAAATTCACTCTAACAATTGGTATCAGAGCTTTGGTCTCCTGAAAATAGTTTGAAGGTACTTGGAGCGAAAAGATCAAGATGTATAAGGAGGTTCCCAAGCTGAACAAAGATAACTTCCCTGCATGGAAGAGCTTGATGAAACTACATTTGGCTGGTATTGGAGATGATGCTAAGTGACTTATTGAACATTCCTATGTACCACCTTCTACTCCTCTCTTAGCTGTACAACTAAGAGAAAAACAAGAGCACAATCAAGCAATGTTGGAGATTGCCTCCTCATTGAGCTATTCTGAGTTTGATGATATAAAGAGTTGCATAAATGCAAAAGAGATGTGGGACAAACTTGCAACTATCTATGGTGGAGACACTAATGTGCTGAGAGCTAAATCAGAAAGTCTAAGAGGTAAGTTTGATGAAATGAAAATGCAAGAAGGTGAAAATGTCATTCAGTACTATGGTAGAATAAAATAAGTTGTAAATGCCATTAGAGGGGCTAATGGAACTATTGATGAGAACACCATTATGAGAAAGGTACTAAGAAATT
>MU228147.1:102345-113185 GCA_018584345.1 Thuja plicata | reverse complement strand
GAAGTTACTATTGAAAACATTGAAGTGATTATCTACTCAGAGGGAGTCTACAGATGACTAGACACAAATGATGACAGTGTGATTACAGACACAGAGGGAGAAATGTTTTACAGATAAGAATCAGAACGAAGCTAATGACATTAATGAAGATTTGTTCATATCAAGGAACACAGGTGAATTTTTGGATTGGTTGGTAACTATGCTTGTTAAATCATTGTTTTAATATTTTGTGTTGTCATCAATGCCAAAAAGGGAGATTGTTGGAAAGTGACAATGCAAGCAATTGTTATTTTTGTCATTGATGTCAAACCTTTACTAGTGAGACTATTGTTATCTGTTTGAGTACCATATCCATTATTGATGAAGAAGATTTAACAAGAAGACCAAGTGAATGGTTGAGTTAAGGCAACTAAAAGGGTACTTGATTAGTTGGCACTCTGGCAAAGTAATTAGTTGTTTATCTTTCAAAGACATTTTTTCTGGCTGTTTTGTGTCGAGCAAAATTGCTTATGTCGAGCAAAGTTGCTTATGATGAGAAAAGTTGCATGTGCTAAGTAAAGTTGCTTGTGACGAGCAAAAAGTTTCTCAATGTCGAGCACCATTGAAATTGCCGAGTGAAACAGTGATGTTGGCCGACTTACATTAATTGGATTAATAACGAGATTTGAGATCTCTGGCTGACTTAGTTAATTTTATTGGGATATGTAATGTTAATTAAAGATTGATCTACGTCATTTAATGTATGGGTAATCGTAATTAATGCATGGTTTTAGGATTTAATTAGAGACTACTTTGGAGAAGTAAATGTAATGCAAAGATGGAATGATCCGTTGGATCTGACCTAACCTAAGATCTACAATCTTGTTTAAGCGGCAAAAGATTTATCTTACCTAGATAGAGAGGTATATGATAACCTCAAGGGGTTATTCATGAAGTGTGGATGAATGGATGTGTATGCAAAAAGGTTTGCATAGTTGATTTACTGTTTGGCATGATCTAGTAGAGAAGGCTGAATACAGAAGCAGAGAGTTGCATGTGTGATTGCTTGATGGATTTCCAAGCAGATCAGAAGATTGAAATGACAATGTAGGCTATCCAGTAAGTTAACATCAGAGCTGTAATTGGATCTGAATTTGCAAAGTAAGTTGTATGTACCAAATCACAATTGTTGATTACTTTCTTACCATTATATCAGTTAAATCCTTTAACAAGGTTGACCTAACAGTCATTTGTATAAATCCTCTAACAAGGTGACATTCAGATTGGAATGTTCTAAGTCCTCTAACAAGGCCACTCCTTATAGGGTGACTAAATCCTTTAACCAGGTCACACCTAGCAGTGTGTTATTGTAACCTTTAACAGGGTTGGCTCGTCATAGGGCATCACTTCAGAAGAGTGAATACTTGGTACCATGTTACTGGTGGTTTTTCCCATATTGGGTTTCCACGTTAAATACTTGTGTCAACTTGTGTGAATGCTTATGGTTTGCTTTACTGTTATGATTACTACAAGTTAATTTCAATTGACAGTAAACTTCATGATTAAAGTTGTTGATTTATGCTACTGCTGCCGAGTAGCTCTGAAGTACAGAAAGTTTTTATTTGCTACATATAGACCTAAGGATAACTAATTCACCCCTCCCCTCTCATTTATTCTAAATTCATTCTAATAGGGATATGATTGTTAGATTGTAGTTAGTTTTTTATGATTGTTTGTTGCAATTGAAATCAAAGTCACTCTTTTAGTTTCATGTGTTGTTTCACTGTGATGTAATTAGTTTTTCTGGAAATATAATGAAGGAGTGATTTTGAGTTATATTCTGTGTTAGTAGTTAGTAGAAGCCAACCAAGGGGGCCCACTTGGAAGGTGGATTAGAGTAGACTAGGTTAAGTTGTTTTAAGCATTTACAACATTTCAAGTAGAATTTACTATTTCCTCCTACAACATTATAACTTGTGTATGTTCCTGCAGCACCTGCAAGGATAATCATAGTGAATGCTTTGGGTTGATAGAATAGGTTAAGTTGAGCTTATAGTTGTCAGCATCAATTTCATTAAGTATTTGTGTGTGTGTGTGTTTACTTTCCTTCAATAATAGCGTAAGTTTCTTTCATGTATTTTCCTTCATGCAGCTTAAGTAACATGACTCTATGAGAGACTTAGTGCACAAATCGTGATGTCCCATTTTAAGTATACGTCCCTAGGTTGATAATTCAAATGCACTTCATGATAGGGAAGATAATACTTAGTTTGAATACACTATTCCTAGGAGACTCTTTGGCATGATTATTATTACCTATTGTGGGGATGTTAATTTTTGGAGTCGTTGTCAGGGATGGTGTCAAGCTGAGGACCTTATTGAGTCATTTTCCATTTTTTTAGATAGTTCCCTATTTTCTAGATACTAGTTTGTAGTCTTGAACTTGCTTCACAAGTTTACATAATTACTTGCATGCATCAAAGAGGAAGAAGATGAGATGACCACGACATATTCCTTCTAAGGGAATCTGTTAATCTGAATGAGGATTTGAAGAAGTTGAATTACCTTTTGTTGATGCAAGTCCTAAATTTTCTGTAGTAACTTCATATGAAGAAAACCCTTTTGATCTAGTTTACATTCAACCTTTTGCAAAAAATTTGGCCAGTTTTCTTATAGTTTCTACCCCAAGTGCATCTGTTGTTCATAATCTTGTGGCTAATGTTCCTTACCAGTAGTAAATTCATTTCCAAGTACCTCCAGTATTGACACAACCCACCTTTCCATTTCCTATTCCTAGCCTTATCAATAATGCTAACTTCAAAAACATACCCACTATTGCACTTCCAAAGTTCTATGGCCTAATAATTGAGGACCATGACACCTTTCTATTTGAGTTTGACATTATTTTTCAAAGCTTTGACTACAACACTGATGGTCACAAACTCAAGTTGTTTCCAAAAACATTGAAGGATTCAGCTCTAAGATGGTTTATGGGATTAGGGGCTGATGCAACAATCAGTTGGAATGAGATGCAAACTTTGTTCCTGCAAAAATACAAAGAGTATTGTAAAGGGGGTGAATTGAGAGGAGATGAAATTTTTTGAATGTCACAAAAGGAAGATGAAACTCTGGAAGATTACATTTCACACTTCTTGTACAACTTGCAGAAGAATCCACAAAATGTGCTTGAGGAGGATTCGAAGAAACTTATTTACTTGAGAGGAGTGAATGACAACTGCCTTGAAGTATTGGACCTTATGGCTGGAGGAGATATATCTCAATCTTCCTGGGATGATCTTAAGAAAATTTGTCTCAACTATTCAAGATCAATTGTAAAGAAGGGCAAAGGATTTCAATCCACACTTGCTAAGGGGAATAGCTCGGGCATTTCTAAGATGGAAATATCAAACTTGTTGTCAGATTTCAAGCAAGATATTATCAATGATGTTGCTACACACCTGGATAAAATGAATGCCAAAAAGAAGCATGGAAATGCTGAGGTGCAACTAGCTGAATACTGCCCTCATTGCCGCAAGCAAAATAAAGACTGTGGATGCAAACTAGTGGCAAATTTGGAGATCCAATACCTTCCTACTGAGTATATGAAAATAGAAGGAGATGACAAGAAAGTATTCTTTATTGCTCAACGTTGGCCACTGGCCTCAAGACAAGGTATGCCTCAGGACCCTTTGCAAATTTATAATCCTTATAATAACCAATGTTAGAACTAGAATTTTCAAAATCATTCTCATTACTCCCAACCTACTTGGAACAATGTCTGACCTAATACTCAACAGAACCAGTGGTTTAACCCACAACAAACCCAATGGCCACAACCTCAAAATCAATGGCAGCTACCACAGGCAAATTGACAACCATATAACCAGTGGAGAGGACCTCAACAATGGCCTAATCAAAATCCTGGTTATCAACCCTTACCACCCCCAGTATCTCAACCTGCAATAATTCCACCTCCTACAGCCACAAGTCCTCCTCCAAGGCCAACGCAATTATGTGCTCAACCACAGTCCAATCATAACAAAAAGCAAAAAGAAACAACACATGTATGCTACTATTGCTCAATAATACCATGTCTATGCATTAGAAATAACTGATATTCACTTGTGATCTGGTACTACCCTGTATGCACCAGAACCTCCTGTTATAACAGAAGTTCCAGACCTTCCTGTAGCTTCAACACCACTTCCAAAAACCACTCTGCCAAATACTGTCCCACCAACTAATATATCAAGTCAAACTGATGTTCACACCTTAGTTAATCCTCCTTTTCCTCAAAGGCTTAGTATGGACAAACCTATACCCCAGGAAGAAAAACCATATGATATCCTTGACCAATTGAAAAACATGTACATCCAGATTCCATTGTTTTAGGCTATTAAAGATGTTCCTCTTTATGGGAAAGCCGTTAAAGAATCCTTCCTCAAAAAGCATGGACAAAAGAAAAAGGATCCCCAAATAGCACATGTTATAGGTCAACTTGTAGATATTATCTTGGGAAATATAGTCATTCCAAAGTACTCTGACCCTAGAAGCCCAGTTGTTGATATTATAATTAATGACCAGTCTGTGAAGAATGCTCTAGTAGATTTGGGAGCCGCTATAAATGTTATGACTAAGTAAACCATACATAGGTTGATTATAGAGGGATTAAGGACCACTCCAACAGTATTGCAACTTTCAGACAGTTCCACTGTCACCCCAGATGGCATAATAGAAAATATAGTAGTTACCTTGGATTCCTGGGAATATCCTGCTGACTTCCTGATATTATCACCTAAGGTAAATTTTGTTGCTTATCTAGTTAACCTTGGATGACCTTGGTTAGTCACAATTGATGCTAATATCAGTTATAGATCAGGTAACATGACAATCTCAAATGGCCAAGCAATCAGGAAGTTAGCATTATATCCTCCTGCCCAACCACAACCAGATTTTAGTACTCCTATTTGGCCAGATTTGGGAGATGAGGAAGAAGATCTAAACTCTGTTGCTGAAATAATGAATTTACACAAACAATCCTTCCTAAAATTGTAAGAAGATGATGATGTGATTCAAATTATCCTTATTAATGACTGTGTCACAGTAAAAGATATTTTTGAAAGCTTTGTTCAGTAGTTGTCCACCTATAAAAACTGTGTTTTTCCAGTAAGATCTGATATTATCCATAAATTACTCCCCAGTGAGATATCTAAAAGCCCAATACCTGAGGTATCAATGCTTTATCTAAAAACTAATGTGGAACTCTCTCCTAGCCACAATCTTCATGTTAACAGTAAACTTCCACCTCAATAATTAACATTGTTAACTCAACTCCTTTGTAAACATGAATTTTTTTTTACTTGGGACTATGGAGACATGAGAGGATTGAACCCAAAACTATGTACACATAGAATTTACATCAATGAAGGCAGTCTACCACTTTTCCAACCTCAAAGAAGAATTAACCCAGCCTTAAGAGAATTGTAAAAACTGAGCTGCAAAGCTGTTGGATGCTGGTTTTATTTATCCAATCTCTATCAGTAAATAGGTTTCACCTTTGGTAATAGTCCCTAAAAAGGTGGTAAATGGAGAATATGTATAGATTATAGAGAACTTAACAATGCAACAAAGAAAGGTCATTTTCCCTTGCCATTCATTGATTAAGTTCTGGATACCTTAGCCGGTAAAAAGTACTCTTTTCTTGATGGATACAGTGGATATAATCAGATTAGCATTGCTCTAGAGGATCAGGAGAAGACAACATTTACATGTCATTGGGGAACATATGCATATTCTGTGTTACCTTTTGGTTTATGTAATGCTCCAGCCACTTTCCAACAGGTTGTAATCAACATTTTTGTTGATATATCATATGACTACATGGAAATATATATGAACAATTTCACCACATTTGGTGTTACTTTTGAAGAAGCTTTGAAGAACTTGGAAAAAATTTTGGTCAGATGTAAAGAACACAATCTATCCCTAAATAGTAAGAAATGTCTCATGTTGATGCAAGGAGAAGTGGTGCTAGGACACTTCATCTCAGAAGTTGGCATCCAAGTGGACACTGCAAAAATTGAGGTAATTCTTACATTGCCTACACCTACTAAGCAAAAAGATGTTAGATCGTTTTTATGACATGTTGGTTATTATAGACGCTTCATTCAGAATTTCAGTCAAATAGCTAGTCCACTATACACCTTGCTTACAAAGGAAGCTGAGTTTCCATGGACATCAGCCCGTGAGGAATATTTCCTGCAGCTCAAGTCCCTTCTTACAACATCACCAATACTTAGGGTGCCTGATTGGTCTTTGTCATTCCATATACATACAAATGCTTCTGACTATGTAATAGGTGTTGTCTTCGGACATAATTCTAATAACCTTGAAAATGCTATTAACTATATCAGCATTAGCTTACATGGACCATATTTAAATTACACAGTTACAGAAAAAGAATTACTAGTAGTAGTCTATGCTTTGAATAAATTTTGTCATTATGTAACTGGCTATCCAATCTTTGTTCATAGTGACCATGCAACAATAAAATATCTTATGAACAAACCTGTCATTTCACATAGGCTAGTAGATGGATTTTGCTCTTATAGGAATTTGATATAACAATAATTGACAAGCCAGGTAAAACAAATGTTGTAGCTGATTATTTATCACGACTCCAGAATAATGGCACTGATACCTCTGTGATAGATGATACATTCCTTGATGAACATTTTTTCTATATTGCTATCAATAGCCCTTGGTATGTTGATATAGCCAATTACCTTGCAACTGACAAGATGCCTACACATTTCTCTCCTAAGGACAGAAGAATGCTAGTTGAGAAAAGTTTTCAATTTTCTTGGATTGACAATACATTGTTCTATACTAGTCCATACCAAGTCATGAGAAGGTGTGTACGTGAAGATGAAACGTATGATATCCTCCATGCTTGTCATGATGAGCCTTGTGGAGGACACTTTTCATCTAAGATGAAAACTCTAAAAATATTAACTACAGGTTATTACTGGCCCACACTTCATAAATATGCAGCCAATTATGCCAGGAAATATGATAAATGCCAAAGGATAAGTCATCCAACAAAATTAGATGAAATTCCTTTACATCGACAAGTGGTTGTCACATCATTTGATAAGTGGGGCATGAATTTTATTGGTCCTATAGACCCCCCATCTAATGGAAAGTTCTACATTCTAGTATGCACAAATTATCTAACCAAATGGGTTGAAGTGAAGGCAATGAAGCATACCTATGATCATATAGTAGCAAAGTTCCTATATGAACAAATATTCACCCGCTATGGTGTACCAAGAGAGCTTGTAACTGATCAAGAAGCACAATTCACATCAAACTTGATCACATCACTCATGAAAGAATACAACATTAGACACAGGAAGTACAATCCCTACCATCCACAAGCCAATGGTTAGGTGAAATTCACCAAAAGAGAGATTGAAGTAATTCTCACAAAAATAATTCACCTCCACCACCGTGACTGGAGCAGCCGCCTTTCAGAAGAAGTCTGGGCATACATAACCACATGGAAGACAACAACATGGTTCACTGCATTTGAATTGATGTATGAGAAAGCAACCATGTTGCCCATTAAGTTTGAGCATAAAACATTGTGTACTGCATTGAAGCTAAACATTGATCTTCCTCCAGCACAGTGAGACCGTCTGCTACATCTCAACTCTTTGGATGAGACGAGAAAATTTGCATTGAAGCGCATAGAGATAATCCAAAAACAAAGGAAGATATGGCATGACTCCCACATCAAGAACAAAAAATTTCAAGTAGGTGATTGAGCACTACTATTTGATTCCATATTTCAAGAAATACCAAGCAAATTACAAACAAGGTGGTTAGGCCCATATGAAATAGATCATGTCTTCGACAATGGAGCAGTCCAACTAACAACAATTGATCCAGTTCATTTCAAACTATTGGTCAATAGGCATTAACTTTGTCTGTACCATCAACCCCAGACCAAGGATGACTTCCTACATCAATTCAGAGACACAACTTCACAAGCACAACCAGTAATACTTCCTGTAACCGAAGGTGCAAACCTTCTTCCTATTGTTTCCACCTAACGTTCCTTCATGTATGCTCATAATAAACACTTTATTTTCTAATGAATTTCCATCCTCCATTCATTTTCTAAATTCTTCTTTCCAACCCACTCCACTTCTCTTTCTTCCACCCATGCTTCGTTTCATCACACTTTTCTATATTTCTATGCTTTCAACAAGAGCCACATCAGCTAATGCACAAATCTGCAACACTCATTCCATTCTCGCCACCTTTTCACGAATGTGGCACCATAATGATAGGTACAAATTTTCATTTTTTCCACTTTTAGCACACACATTTTGGTAATTATGTCTAATACTACAAATATCTATAATTTGGCATTACGACAGTTCTTACCCCATGCTAAGTGTGACAAGTGTGGACACTTGTCTTAATTTTGTAAGGAGCAGGGAAGTGTATTAATTTTTCCATGTCACTACTAGTTGTACCTATCATTCGTTGCGATATTGTCTATTAGTTTAAATATGTACTTGTGCTCTGTTTCATTAAGTATTTTTATTTTTTGCATAAGTGTCGTACCATAATTCCCAAATATCCCTAATTTATGACTTGATGTGACCCTAAGAAGACATAATCAAGTGATGTGAAAAAAATTGCACTTAAAGCTATAATTCCTTGCCAAAAGTGCCATTATTGCTCATTTTTTAAAAATACAACAGAGGGATTACAAGAAAAATCTATAGTTTAAAAGTGCAGTTAGGAGCTTAATTTCAGGGTGTTTCAAAAGAGATTAAGAAATTGGGAAATTGCAGAGAAGAGAAATTTGTGAATTGGCAAATTGCAGCAGAAATTTGGAGAAAGCATTTGGAACAATGGGAGGGCATTTGATGCATCATGAGCCAATGGTCCATACCATTTTGCTCACAGATGTAGAAGTAGTTTGGAGATTCCATACTTGTGGATGGTTGGGGTATTTCCTAAAGTGGCAAAATTTGACGAGGAAGTAGCCACAAAATTTATGAGCACATTTGAGGAAGGAAAGGCAAATGTATGGGGTTTGACAAATTTGTCAATAGAGGAATGCATTACAGAAATGATTGGGTTGCCCACAATTGGGGAGCATTATCCTAATGAACATGATGCTAGGTCAGCTCAAGCTCAGTTCACTCTTCCTTCAGACCCTCCGTTGGAAGGAAACAAATAGGGTTGCAAGCGCATGTCACTTCCTCCCACATTTAATGAGATAGAAACACACATTATAAGGTAACTCACCTATGAAGGAAGGTTTTCCCATTTGCATGCACACCATTTTAAATTTCTTATCTATATTAGGCATAATTTTCCACTAAACATTCCAAATTTTATGTATAATATGCTGAGAATTAGTGCCAAAGAAACTCAGAAAGGAAATACAAATTATGTTTCTCACCATGCCCTAATTAAATTATTAGTTGAAAGATCCCTTAGAGATGTGTCTCCCTTGGCATTGGATGAATTTGTTCAGTTTAAAACTTTGCAACCTTAGGACGAACTTGTTGAAAAACCTGTTAATGAGAGTGCAATACCCTCTGAGCCAGCTGCTGAAACAACTACCCAAGAAGGAGAATCTAAAAATATTGAGGAAAATGAACCTTCTCCTACTCCTGAGGGAAATGTATCTGCCTCTTCCCAGAAGAAAGGAAAAATAAATATTGGTGAAGGAACTTCAATTCCTGAGAATGAACCCCAAAACCCTACAAGTTCAAGAAGTAAGAAAAGGAATTCGGCTCCTGCAGCAACTACTCCTATAGTAGAGAGGTCAAAGAAAGCTGTTAAAAAGAAAGTTGTGGAGGTTATGGAGACTCCCTTACAAAGAAGTTCTCGGATGCAAGGGAAAATTCCACAAGTTTCCCCAGATAGCCAAGTTGTTCCCTTAGAAAAACCTGCCACAAAACCCCATGTTGAGTATGTTTCAGATAATTCCCCAGTTCGTCCAAATGTTCCAGATCTTTCCTAGAATTTAAATGATATATGTGGTAATGATCCTCCCACATATTGGAGTGAACCTAGAGAAAGTCATCAAATTGTTCAAGAAGGTAATTAGGAAGAATTTCTATTGCCTCTGTAACACCCCAAAATTGGCACCTTATAATCCAATCAATTTTGGTGCATTCCTCCAATTTTCTCATCTTCGAAGTCCTATTATATTAGGCAAATTCTCCCCCTTATTTGACTTTAATTGACTGAGTTTCAAATGCAGAAAACCCAAATTTGCATAAATCTGACATTACATTTAATTCCTAAATTCTCAGAGTTTATTAGCTAGAAATCCCCATGATTAATTGATTTAAATCTAAAGTCCTAAGTGCTTTTAATTAAATCAATTCCACCCCCTTTAGCTAATATACATAAAAGGAATTGAAAGGTTATTTAATTTTTGGATGAATTATCCTCAAAAAGGAATTCCATGTGAAAGGACACTTATGTGGAAATAATTCACCCTTTTATTTAAATAATCTTTGCATTTTTGTCTCAAATGGAAATGAAGAGGCCACCATTTCTTTTCAAGAAACTCTTCACCCTCTTTCCATGGATTTCTATAAATTGGACCTCTTTTTCATTTGAGGCGAGGATTTTGGAGAGCATCAAATTTATAGGCAATTTTTGCATTTAATTTCTTTCATGTTTTAAGCTTACTTTGCATAATTAGTCTAAATTTCAATTGGAATTGAAGATGTTTAGCTTTCATTTATGATCTATCTATAGGGCTAACAATTCAATTTTGTGCTTTCAAGCTTCCTAGATTCATTGCAAGTTCAATTCT
>MU228147.1:85709-100909 GCA_018584345.1 Thuja plicata | reverse complement strand
CACCGGTGATTCCACCTCACTCTAATAAAGTCTACTTTGTTGTAGTCTAAAGACTCCAAAGCCATAGTAACTTCTTTCTCATTGATTTCAACTATCATCATGAGAAAGCCTTGTTTGTCATACTGAGGGGCGTCGCTCCCAGCCTTGCTTGCAGGGTGTGTGACTTACAAGTGTTGGTGTGGCTCTGAGGCCCTAGCTTTGTATCAGAGGCACTGGAGGTTATTGTGAATGGAAGCCTATTAAACACTCTCTTAGTTAGATGCCTACCCGGTTCACCTCTGAAAAGAGGCATAATCTATGCGCAGGAAGAGGGAAGAATCTCTCCCCTAGATTCTCGACATAGGTATGCACTGGATGTTTGAAGTGGTATATGATGCTGGCCCCTATTTAAGGGTAATCTTTGAACATATATACTTAGTCCTTGGAAACACCAAAAATATGGGTGCTCTTTCGAGGGTGACACTGCTGTGTGAGGTGCACGCATACGCATAAGACAACGGGGCACAAATTTTGTCTTCTCAACCAATTTTCTTTATAGGGATAATTGAGTGTTTGTTCTTGAGTCTTAAACTATTTGTTCTATCATTCAAACAAAGACTCCCATGTTTCTACCAAGTTGCTTTGTCCTTGGTGGAATTGTTTTCGACTACTATTTGCGTCACTACCTGATTGAAACTTTGTGTTTTTAAATGAATGCTTGTCACCTTGAAACAGAGATTGCTGGTTTATATCATCTTAAAACTATCCTAAGCCTGGACATCTTGTTAGAGAACAGTTCCTACTGTGTCTCGAAATCTGGTCTTTACCTTGAAAACTGAGTTTGTTTATCTTCCTTATCTGCCTCTTGTCTGGGATTTGATTGCTTTTTCCTTTGTTGTCTGCAGACTGAAACTAGTTGTTCCAAGTTGCAAATTGACTGATTCATACTCAAACTTGTCTTGTCTCTTTGTCCTTGTCCTATTTTCTTGTGTCTTTTACCTTGTGACACGATAGTCATATCTCGGCTGTTCTAGCCATACCTCTGACGATTCGTACTGGGTGCATCTCACACCTTGGCTGCTCTAGCCTATTACCTCATCTTTTTCGATACCTTTAGAGACAGAGTTCTGAGTTAGATCTTAAGTTTCCTCTTGTATCATCTCTGTCTATGCCTGTTATGACTAGGAGCGGTAATATCTTTCCTATACGCAGTTCTGGAGTAGGTAGAGGTAAACCTCGCAATCAAGGGAAAGGTCATTCTGAACCCGTTATTCAAGTGGATAATCAAGAGGGATCATCACGTTCCTCTTCCCTGTTCAGTGAAGATCCAACTCTGAATTCAAAGCCAGTGCTTCAGTTTTGTTCTAATCCATTGTTTCAAGATCAGCGTAATCCATTTCTCTCAAAGAAGCCATCTATTTGGGTCGATCTTGTTAACAACCCTCGTTGCCTTAGTGATCCTTTTTCACATTTCAATCCTTTTGATTTGCTGAAGAGCACATCAGCTACAAGTTCTCACTCTCATACTGAAGGAGTGCATATGAAACAATCTCACGTTAACAACATGACATCTCCTTTCAATTACACACAAGGTCATGACCAATCTCAACATGAACAAGGTCAAGAGCAACACCAGGGTCAAGATCAAAATCAAAGTATTTATGAAATTCTTGGCAATGAAGATGACCCTATAACTCAGACTGATATAGACGCAACAAAGTCTAATAAAGCTCTTATTAAAATGATGGAGATACTCCTTGCAAAATACAAAGAAAAATATTTCCTAGATTTAGCAAATGAAGGAGTCAAATTACCCGCGAACTTCCAATTGGATACGCTTGTCACTAAAGAAGAGGAAACTGAAACCTCCAAGTTGCATAAGATAATTCAAGACATGCAAGGGAAAATCATCCAACTTATGAAAGATAAGGACAAACCTACTCAACAGTTCACAATGGAAAGTATATGTCCTTTTCTGTTTGATAAGAGTATTGTTATGCAACCTTTTCCCAAAGGTGTAGAGCTCCCAAAATACGACAAGTATCTAGGTACCTCTGATCCCCAGGATCATTTAAGAGAATTTGGTGCCTTGTTAATGGAGTTTATACATGATCAAATGTATTTGATATGTCTTTTTCTACAAAGTTTGGGTGGGCCCGCTATGGAATGGTTCTCATGATTACCCACTGGCATCAAAACTTTTGACGAGATTGCTAATCTTTTTATGCAACACTATTCTCATAATATTCAACATCCTGTTAACATAAGGGATCTTTGAAATATTAAACAGAAGCAAGGGGAACCATTCTTGATGTTTCTCCAAAGATGGAGACAACTTTGCACAAAGTACCCTCACAAAATACCCGAGTCTGAGAAACTCGATATATTCTTGGATAATCTCACCCCTGACTTCGGGTATCAAGTTCAACTTCAAGGTCCCCTTAACTTTGATAGTATGATAAAATAGGCTATGAGAATAGAAGCCTTCATGGTTAAAAAAAGTGAATTGACCTTGTATAAAGATAACAAGCATAATTCCTCATCGTCCAACAAAGACAAAGGTAAATTTCCCAACAAAAATAGAGATGTTGTGAACAATGGGGTGGTCGATAACATGAATTCAACTTCTTCGAAACCTGTCTTTAATCTCACCTCGGGTATGCAAGCAACCAAAGCTATAGAAAAGGATGCGATCAATACTCAATAGCCTTCTAAATTTTCTGGCAACAAACCTTGGGCATCACGACCCAAGTGTGAATTTAGTTCTCTAGGAGAACCGATTGATGTGCTTTTCAAAACTTTGGTACAAAATCAAATTCTTGCTCCTTTGGAGAAATGTTTATATGATCTACAACCAAGACCTCATTGGTGGAATGAGAATGCTTACTATGATTACCATCAGAACATAGGTCACAAGACTACTACTTGTCTCCAATTAAAACATAAAGTTCAAGACTTGATCGATAACCAGGTTATCATTGTGGAGAATCATAACAAGAATTCGGATCATCAAGCATTTAAAGACCCCTTTCCTCGTCATGAGAAAGGTGAATCCTCCAACGCTCAGAATAATAATGCCAAAGTTAATTACGCCAATACCACCTAGGATAATGTGATCAACATGATTGAACCAATGGGAGTGGAATATTGCAATATGTTTGCCAGCAAGGGAAGTGGGAATGTTTCTAAACCCAAAACCCTGTTTTTCTTGAGAGGCCCTGGGTCTCAATTATCTGAATCTGAAACATCTTGAGATTGTGTGAACATTGTTACTCAGTCTAACGCTAGAATCTCTGTCAAGGGTCCTAACCCTCCTGCTGCTACATCCGCGCCAAAACAAACTGTGGATAAGACTGTTGTTGGTTCTACCAACAAGACCATGAAGGTGGTCCCTATGCCTGCTGCTGCTGGTTATAGCATTCTTGACCAGCTTCAAAGGACCAATGATCAGATAACTATTTTTGAGCTATTAAAAATCTCGCCTGCTCATAGGCAAATTCTGGACAAAGCTCTCACTGAAGCTAATGTCCCCAAAGATATCAACTTGGATCAGTTTTAATCCATGGTGGGTCATTTGCCCTTGCCTCATTATTTATCCTTCTCTGAAGAAGATGATCACTTAATTAGTCACCCGCACAATGCTCCCTTGCACATAGAAGTCATGATAGGCAAACAGTTAGTCTGCCACGTGCTCATTGATAATGGTGCTGGTCTTAATATTTGCTCCGCTCATTTTCTTTCTCAACTAGGTTATGGCGAGGATCGCATAGATTCCCACAAAATAATTACCATAAAACCTTATGATGAAGAAGAGAGAACATCTAGAGGCCTAGTTGTGTTACCCATTTGGGTTGGCCCAGTTGAAATAGACATCATATGTCAAGTGCTAGATCTTCCTTTTGCGTATAATATTTTTCTAGGAAGACCGTGGATCCACAAGATGCAAGCGGTTCCTTCTACATACCATCAATGTATCATGTTCTCTTTTCAAGGCGCAGAGATGACCGTTCTCGCTAGCATGGGTTCTTCTTGTAATGCTCTCACTCAATCAGCTGACAGTCTTGTTCCCACCAATAGAGAATACACAAAACTTTGTGATGCCAAGCTCAAAGACATGGAACAGACACTGAAAATCACAGATATAGGCATGGGGGGATATCAAATGGAGCTCGTGCTGTCATTAGCGACTCTACCCCTGTCTCCTAGATCTTATGGGAGACCTTCTAAGCACAACAAATATTTTGTTACCCCTGAGGTAGTTTATGAGGGTATATTTGTACGGTCTAATACACATTGGAAGATGAGGATGAGGAAAGAGCTATCAAAGCTTGGCTTTGTAAAGGAAAGAACATAGCCGAACAAACTGCCCCGGCTCGTGAATTAAATCCTAACAGTGAGGGTCTTAATATTATGAAGCATTTTGGGTACAAAGGAAGTGGCCCGATATGTGTGAATGGCAATGGGTTAGTAGAACCTATTCAAGCTATAGGTCAAAAGACAAAAGATACCACTGGGTTAGGTTTCAAAAAGGTTCTGTTTCATCTAGGGATCAATAAATTTGTGCCAAAAGTAGAACCTACACCAGAACCTGAAGGCACAACTACAACTGACACTATACAAGACAGCTCGGATGAGGATTGCTTTCCTTATCCCATCCCTCCAGACATGGAAGTATTCTTTGCTGATCCAGATAAGTTTGTGCCATGTACCTATACTGCAGAAATAGACAGTGATTTTGATCAAACTACTCAATTTGAGTCACTCACCTATGAGCAATGGAAAGACTTACAAGATCCTAACTTCAAAGGAGAAGAGTACATACCACCAGAATTTCAAGAATGGTGGACACAAGAATAGACTAGTATTACAAGAACTCAAAAACCTTCATGGTGCAAGCACCCAAGTCAGAGTTCGGACACAGACTCTCATGAGTATGAGTTTCATAGTTTGTCAGCAGGATCTTTTGAAAGACTTCTCGACGTAAGTGAGGGGTCTAGTGAAAATCCTAATGAGTCTGAGTCTATAGGTGTTGACATGTCCTCTACTTCAGTCATTAGGGATCAAAAGCATTCAAACACACCTTTGGACGAGATTGGTTTAGCTCCGAGCTTGCTAGTTAATGCTTTCAATGACCATACTGTGAACGCACTTAAACCTGTCACATCTCTTTCCCTCCAACATCCTGGATTAATAGACTGGAATTCCCCTTCATCATCCAGTGAAGTCCTTACATTCTAGAATTATTACACTTTGGCCTGCTACCTTCCCGTTGTTGAGCCCATAATGTCCTCCACTAGTGAAGAAAGTGTCAACATGACCGAGGCTGACATTAAGTACCTTAGTCAGAAAATTAAAATAAGAAAAAATAAGCACTCTGATGGTGAATGCCACGTTGTGGCAGTATCAGAGCCAAAAAAAGTAAAAAGAAAAGACGTACCTGAAGGTGAAAACCTCTTTGAGGTGCCTAAGGGTGAGGTACTTGATGTGCTTCTAAGTCACTTCCAGGAATGCTCATCAGTGTTGATTGAACCAACTCAGCCAATAAATCTGGGGACAGAAGAGCATCCACATATCATTCACGTGGCCAAATCATTATCTACAAAAGAACTTAAGGAATTTATAGAATTTTTCGAAGAGAAAATCATAAATTTTGCATGGACATATTCTGACATGCCGGGTGTGGATCCTGATCTCATTATGCATCACTTATTAATAGCACCAGATGTGAAACCTATCAAACAAAAACTTAGAAAGATGCATCCGCATGTAGCTTTATTAATCAAGGCAGAATTGGAAAAACTTCTGAAAGTTGGGTTCATCCAAGTGATTGATTATGCAGAGTGGATTTCTAATATAGTCCTAGTGACTAAACATGACAAATCTATTAGGGTCTGCACAAACTTTAGAGTTTTAAATTTGGCATGTCCTAAGGATGATTTTCCACTTCCTAATATTGACATAATCGTGGACATGACAGTGGGATATGAGATGTATTCATTAATGGATGGCTTCTCTGGATATAATCAGATCAAATTTGCACCAGAGGACCAAGAGAAGACAACTTTTACTTCTGCATGGGGTACATTCTGTTGGAATGTTATGCCCTTTGGTTTAAAGAATGTTGGGGCTACTTATCAAAGAGTTGTTACTACAATATTTCATGACATGATGCATAGGTAAATGGAGGACTATGTGGATGACACACTTTCCAAAAGTATGGATAGAAAAACACGTCTCACTGATCTAGGTACTATACTCAATCATATGGAGAAATTCAGGTTGCATCTAAACCCTAAGAAATGTGCATTTGGGGTTACTTCCAGAAAATTACTTGGCTACATTATCTCGGCAAAAGGAATTGAGGTGGATCCAGAAAAGGTACAAGCTATAATGGAAATGCAACCACCCTGTAATATCAGACAAATCAGAGGTCTCCAAGGTTGGCTCCAATCTATCAGGTGATTTATCTCGCAATTAGCTGACAAGTCACAACCTTTCACCAAAACTCTGCATAAAGGTGTGACTTATGACTGGAACAAAGAGTGTGAACAAGGGTTTCAATAGATTAAACAGTACCTAGCTAATCCACCCATACTGATGCCTCCCATTCAGGGGAAGCCTATGATCCTATATATCTCAGCAACGGAAACATCCTTGGGTGCTCTCTTGGCCCAAGAAGATCCAAATCATAAAGAAAGAGCCATTTACTACATCAGCAGAACATTGGTCTCTTACGAAATGAATTATTCAGTAATTGAGAAGGCTTTCTTAGCAGCAGTGTTCGCTTCCCAGAAGCTATGACACTACATGTTGGCTCACACTACAAGGCTAGTCGCAAAGATCAATCCATTGAAATATTTACTCAGTAAAGCTACCCTCACAGGTTGACTAGCTAAATGGGTCATGCTCCTTAGTGCGTTTGATATTGTATATGTTGAGAGAAAAGCTATCAAAGGACAGGTGATTGCGGATCAATTGGCTGAAGCACCTCTCACAGATCACCAACCATTAAAGATGGAATTCCCAGATGAGTCCTTTATGCTTCTCACACATCAAACATGGACAATGTTTTTTGATGGATCGTTCACTCAACAGGGATCAGGAGTTGGAATTCTGTTTATTACACCTCAACAGTACTCCTTACCAAAGGCATACAAAATGATGTTCCCTTGTACCAATAATACCGCCGAGTATGAAGCTTTGATCAATGGACTCAAGATTTCTATTGAATGGTGAGTGGATGAACTAAAAGTCTTTGGAGACTCACAACTGGTTATCAATCAAGTCAATGATATTTATCAAACCAAAGATGAAAAGTTGGTACCCTACAAAATAATGGTTGACAGTCTTAAGAATTATTTTGCACATGTCACTTTTCAGCAAATTCCCTGGGCAGATAATAAAGTAGCTGATGCTATGGCCACTCTGGCCTCTATGTTGCAAATTCCAGAGAATGATTTCAGACACAAGTTCCTAGTGGAGACATTATGCTACCCTTCCTATGACTCTCCTGACTCCCGGACAGTCTGTTCAGTAATTGGAAATGATTTGTCTTGCTACCACCACATATACTCCTATCTCCATAACCAAACTATTCCTAACACATATACTAGAAATGAAAAATTCCATCTAATCCGCAGTGCTTCACGGTACGTCATCGTAGCAAACGACTTGTATAGACGGGGTCTAGACGGTACCCTCCTTAGGTGTCTAGAACCTGATGAGTCTAAACGAGCATTAGAAGAGGTACATGAAGGCATTTGTGGTTCTCACTCAAATGGTTTGACACTGGCTCATAAGCTTATTAGAGCTGGTTATTATTGGTCTGGTATGGAGAAGGAAGCTACGTAGTTTGCCAAATCTTGTAAGCAATGTCAACTCCATGGAAACTTGATTCATGCTCCAGCTAAGGAACTCATTCCTTTTATCACCTTTTGGCCATTTCAACAGTGGGCTTTCGACTTAGTAGGTTAGATATATCCATCCTCCTTGAGAGGACACAAGTACATCATCACTGCTATGGATTATTTTACTAAATGGGTTGAGGCAGTGCCTCTCAGTGTAGCTAATGGAAAATTTGTAGCTATGTTTATCTTAAACTACATTATTTGTAGATATGGTGTACCTTCCTCTATTATCAATGACAATGGGGGACAGTTCAAGAACAAAGATCTGATAAATTTATGTGCTAAGTTCAAGATCATTCAACATTGGTCTTCTATTTATTACCCCCAGGGTAATGGGCAAGCTGAAGCTTTTAACAAAACAATTCTCAAGATCCTGCACCGTACGGTACACAAGTCTGGATGGGATTGGCACCTCTAGATTAATCCAGCTTTATGGGCCTATCACACCAGTATAAGGACGCCAACAGGGGCCACACCCTTTGCTTTAGTCTATGGCGTAGATGTTGTACTGCCAATTGAGGTTGAGATTCCTACATTATGAGTCTCTTTGAAAGGCCTCATTACAGATGATGACATTAGAATATCTCGGCTTCAAGAGCTTGAGTTACTGGATGAACGTCGAAAGGTGGCATTTGATCATCTCAGAGCATACCAAAAGAGGATATCAAAGAGCTATAATAAGAAAGTTAGACCAAGAGACTTCCAAACAGGTGATCTCGACCTGAGAGAGAATCCTAAAATTCAGCAACAACGGACTCAGAAAGGGAAGTTTGAGCCAAACTGGCTTGGTCCTTATATCATTACTATAGTATTTGGGTCTGGCACTTATCATCTCTCCATGATAAAAGGTGAACCACTCAAAGAGCCCATCAACGCTCTTCACCCGAAGAAATTCTATAGTTGAGATATCTTCTGCATGCTCATGTACATATTTTATTTCTGAGAAAATCCTTAAAATTGTAAAATGTCCTGAAAAAATGATCATCTTAGTGAAAACCTGGCAAACAGGCGCTTTGATGTATCTATTATCCTGGTGAAAACCTGGTAAACAGGCGCCTTGATAATCTCAAAAAAAAAATGAAAAAATAAAAAATACAAAAAAATCAAAAAGAAAAAATATATATATCAAAAAAATTGAAAAAATGGAAAATACAAAAAAAGAAGAAAAAGAGAAAAATGTGCCATTGATGAAAACCTGGTAAACAGGCGTCATGGTAGCAAAAATAGAATTTTTTCCAAGATGGTGAAAACCTAGTAAATAGGCGCCTCTTGTTTCACAATGCTTTATCTATCGTAGCATGTCTTGGCTTTCTCGCAGTTGCTTTCCTGCTTCAGTTTGCTTTCCCGCTTCAGTTCGCTTTCCTGCTTTAGTGTGCGCATGCTTTTGCTTTCAGCCATCTTCAAGAATTTTGCTTGACCTCACATGGATTGAAAATGGTCATACTCAGGGGCATGTTCCTGGTCTAGGGGGCATTGTCTTATCTTTTGGAGTCTTTCTCATCTGGCATCGGTCACCAGTGGACCTCACTACGTCTGCCTGTCGATGCTTTGTAGCACTTCGTCTCTTCTTGAGACTCTCTTTGTATTAGTCGCCAGTGGTTCTCACTGCATCTGCCTGCTGATGCCCAGATCTCATTATCAATCATTATGCTTGAGAATCTCTTGCGACAGTCACCAGTGGTTCTCACTGAGTTTGCCTACTGCCACTACATTGCTAAGATTCCTCTCTTCGTTTCACTATTTGCTTGTTCGGCTTTGATCCATTCGGTACTTGGGGGCATGGCTCCCCATTTTGATCGCTCTTCAACTTACACTTGAGTCAGTAATCTTGTCAAAGGACAACTCTCTACTGGCACGACCTGGTGTTTCTCAACACCTTAATCCAATAGTATTTTTCAACACTCTCTTTGGATACATCTATATTTTTCAACACACTTTGGATATCTTGCGACGTAAACATCTCTTGATAGCAATCAAACACATTGCACTCACAAGCACAACAGTGTTTTTTCAACACCCCAAACATAGACACATTCGTGAACCTTGAAACATGCTGAGATATGATTGACTCTTTCTTAGTATACTGCCTGTTCTTATGAATTTCATTGATATTTTCTTTGTCTACTGCTTGTTGGTATGGTTTTGATGATCCAGCAACGTCAAATAAATAGGGTGTATGTGATAAGAGCTTCTACATTAAGGTAGAAAAGCCTCACATCCCTCGATCTTGTTTATTTGTACGCCAAGGGGAGGTCAAAATTATCTCCTTGACTATTATTGTCGTGTTTGTTTACTTGTGAATTATTACTATATCAAATTGGAAATGATGTTAAAGTCACCTTGGCTTTTGTGCCTCGGTGCTTATGTTCGTTTCCTATATTTTATCCGATGAAAGTCATATTCATATTCTTATGGTCACAGTGGCACCAGTAAGGATTGTATTGACTCTGATGATCCAAAAGCACCCGATGATGATAAATACGATGAGTCCAACAACCAAAGTCCTAGGATTGCATTTAGCTTAGGCTTGCATTTGCATTGTAGGCTTGCATCGTGGTAATTTGGTGCTCTCTTCATTATCTTCTCATTGTTCAAAGGTCCTCATCTTTCATCATGGTTCTTCTCGACTGCATGAGTGTCCAGTCCTCATTCTCGATCTTTGTGCAGATTTTGTTGGCTAGTACCTGTTGTATATTGCGAATACCCTGCATGAGATGATTAGTACCATTGCATTCATTGCATTACATTCATTTCCAAGAAGTGCATTTCCATACATTCATTTGCATACATATATCCATAAAACGTGTGCATCCATTATAAGCATAAATCAAATCATACATAGCATTTATCCATCTAACATCTATCATAGCATTTTTCATACATCAATTAAACATGTGCATAAACATTTGCATATTTCATCCATTGCATACATTTCTAATCCATACATCTAAAACATATAGGAAATCATCTCATAAAACATACACATTTAAAAGTAATATATACACATGTACAATGATGCTAAAAAATTGAGCTCATATATATATCGATTGGTCTGAATGTACAAGGGTGCTACTCGAGCACAATAGGTCAAAATGGTGGTACAATATACAATACACATCTAACCACCTGGAGGAGGTGGAGGGGGTGGTATACCCTGCTACTAAGGAGGAGGACACGGAGGTGGTCCCTGTGGAGGTGGTCCTACTGGAGGTGGTCCTGGTGGAACGATCCAAGTGTCAGCATACTCTGAAAAAGGTAGAATCTGATTTGCTACCTCAGGAATTGTAAGAGTATATGCAGCATAATAATAAGCAGCCTGGGCACCCTCATATCTAGTCTCAAGCTGGGATCGAGCCAATGCCTCTCGCAACTGTCAGACCTCCCGGTCTTGCTCAGATATATGTGTATCTCTGATAACCACCTGTGTATGGAGGTCATCACGCTCCCTCTATGTCTATCACACTCTCTCTCTCTCACTCTACAGAGAGCCTCTTGTAGCTGAGTAACCTGCCCGCCTATCGGAGGATCAGTCAGAACTGCATTGGCCATGACAATATCATCTCCCTACTCTGAAACTCTATACTGGCTACCACTAGGCCCAACACCTGTATCTAATCCCATGGGCCTCACAGGGATATCAGTTTGATGTGTACGTGGACGTACCACTCTCTCCTACTGGTGAAGTGGTGGCTATTGTGGCTACTGATCCTGAGGCTGTTGTCCTGGAGGGGGAACCTGCTATGCCCGCTACTGTGGTGGTGGCTGCACCACCTAAGGAATCTAGCCCACCGGAGATGTGAATCTGGGAAATGGATGTGCTAACAGTTGATCTCTATATGTAGGTGTCACACCTGCATTCGTCACTACTACCATGTAATCGCACGAGGCTGGTGGTACCCAGGCATCTATCATGCTACGCCCCCTGTCAAGCTACCTTTGCCAACCCTTCTTTGTCTCATCGATGAATCGGGCATAAGTACAATACTCAAGAAATACATCTTGAGGCCTCCCGAACTGGCGCAATATGTGCATAAGTAAGAAGTGCTCAATCACTGTAATGGTACTTCCTATCAGAGGACGCGAATATAAAATGTAAGATAACTCATGTCGAGCATCATCCCAGACCTTAGTAGCTGCCCAAGGTTGCCATATAACTGCAACCATATCATTAATCTGTGCTCACCACTGCTCAGTCTTACCCAGCGCAGGCTGGGTCATCAGAGCGATGTATCTGTAAATATATGGCTCTAATGGTTGTCGTGTATCATGAAAAATCAGCCTACACACAGGAAGGTGCTCCTAGGCCCAAATCTGTAACACGACGACTCCTGCTGCCATAGTATGAGCACCCCGATACACGATCTCATGCATCTCATGATACATCTGGGGGAGCATGCACTCGCCCCATCCATAAGTGACTATAGGCACATCTAGCATCTTCTGGAGCATAGCGCCCCAGCCACACTCCAAACCATGCTGACCACGATCAGGTACCAGATGACAGCTCTGCAAGAACAATTGCCAAGGGGTAATCTCGGCCATAAGTACATATTAGCTGCTCCTAGGAGATGGCCCAGCCCACCACCAACTAATCCTGAAAAATGGCTCTTAGAGCCTGTGTACCATCTCTCAACTACATGCAATACTCCACACGAGCTCTGTGGAACAACACTCTCAAAATCTGGTATACATCCTCCGGAGTCACCATCATCTCTCCCTGTGGCAGATGGAAAGTATTCATCTCTGAATGGAAACGCTCGACCAGGGCCCCAAGTAGTATGTGATTTACTCGAATATCGAGTACATCACACAAATATGTCAATCCTAGCCCATCAATGTGGGCCCTGTCGGCATCTGATAATCTTTGCAGTAGCTCACCCATGATAGGATGACAGGATCTGAAACCGATGTCTGGGAGATCGACCTGCAAAGCAAGGGACAAAATTGGATCAGTACCTC
Source organism: Thuja plicata (assembly GCA_018584345.1). Classification (NCBI taxonomy): domain Eukaryota; kingdom Viridiplantae; phylum Streptophyta; class Pinopsida; order Cupressales; family Cupressaceae; genus Thuja; species Thuja plicata. The sequence continues at coordinate 88,064 of MU228147.1, read as the reverse complement.
AACAATGATGATTTTCAAAGCAAAAGACAACAAATGCAGCTATGGAACTATTCTACACACAGTTCAACTGGTTGACTCTGCGACGCAAGAAAAATAATAATTTTTGCTTTTTGCCAATTTCCCATGCGAGAAAACTCTTTTCTCACGCAAGGAAACTCTGGTCTTGCGCGAGCTTTCTAGCTTGCACGAGGTGGGATGTATTCTCATGTGAGATTCTAGGAATCTCATGCGGCGCATGTGCGCTCTTCGCGTGAGTGCTGGGGAGGGGCCCGTGCGCATAATCCCCAACCCGCGCGAGGATCTAGTTTCCTCACGTGAAAGGCGTTTAGGCCCAACACGTGGAAACTGTTTCCTTGCGCAAGATTTGACGAGACAAGACTTAAAAAGCTTTAAAAATTCACTAACGCTAAAAATCAATAAATTTTTTGCAGAAATACAAGATCCAGTTATGAATACTCACAGGTGCGTCATACTCCGCTGGTCGGTTGTGCCATCGAGTGCGCTCAAATCGATGCATGTGCATGGGAATGATATTAATGTCAGCTAGAGCTCTCACCATTGCTAAAGTCAAAGGTGAATAATGATTTGAAAATGACCCCTCCGGGCCTTATATAGCCTTTGACCTAATTTTTCAAAGTGCTTTATTTTCTGCAAAAATGGCACCCTTGACTAAATGGACCGCTCTGACTCCATTTTTGTGATCAAAATTGAAATTTGACACTACTAAGTAGCTCAAAATCACGTTTTAAAATTTTAGGACCGACGTGATCAGATGCTTGTGCAGTCAATTTTCTAGTGTTGCTTGCTTGTCAGGATTATCTCTTGTCATCATTTTCTCAGATTTTGCAATCTTTTCATCAAAGTCAACTCTAGTCAATTCTGGTCAACTGTGGTCCAACCTAATCAACAAGACCTCTTGATCGCTCTAAATCGATTCTACTCTCTCTTGATCTATCTTTCTCTACGATTTCTCACTCTTATCATTATGATGTGTCTTCTTTCGATTTTGCTCCCGAGGGGGCAAGATGATTGCATCATTGATCTTTTCACATCATTCTCGAATCAGTCTAATCTGAATCAACTCCCCATCGCTAGGGGCATCTCATCACTTGGGGCATATTCAGTTTTTCATACCTTGTGGTCAAAGTTGGATATTCCATGATCTTGAATCTCTAGGGGCATCTTGATGTCTCGCATCTTGTCATCTATCTTTCTAGGTATCTAAGCAATCTAACTCGGGTCCTCAAGGATCAAGCTTCATTCTGGAGAAGATTCTTGAAATCTTATTGGGTATTGGGGCAATCTAACCCTAATTCCTGAAAGTTATGCTTCATTCTGAAGTTGGCTCTCAAAAACTCTTTAGACCGTTATCTAGGCAATCTAACCTGGATATCGGAGGGATAACCTTCGTATTGGGGAAATCTAACCTTGATTATGGAGATAGTCCTAGATCTTCATCAGTTATCAGTGGACATTGGGGCAATCTAACCCCAATTTTGATCTTCTCTCAGATGACTCTGTTGCTCGATCTGATCGGTGTCTTGGCAACCTAACCTAGACTTTCAAAATCTTCATCTTCACTTCAGACTGTTCTTTGAGTCAATGCACTGCTCGCACATCAATTCAAAGAGGGGCAAAATGTAACACCCCAAAATTGGCACCTTATAATCCAATCAATTTTGGTGCATTCCTCCAATTTTCTCATCTTCGAAGTCCTATTATATTAGGTAAATTCTCCCCCTTATTTGACTTTATTTGACTGAGTTTCAAATGCAGAAAACCCAAATTTGCATAAATCTGACATTACATTTAATTCCTAAATTCTCAGAGTTTATTAGCTAAAAATCCCCATGATTAATTAATTTAAATCTAAAGTCCTAAGTGCTTTTAATTAAATCAATTCCACCCCCTTTAGCTAATATACATAAAAGGAATTGAAAGGTTATTTAATTTTTGGATGAATTATCCTGAAAAAGGAATTCCATAATTCCATGTGAAAGGACATTTATGTGGCAATAATTCACCCTTTTATTTAAATAATCTTTGCATTTTTGTCTCAAATGGAAATGAAGAGGCCACCGTTTCTTTTCAAGAAACTCTTCACCCTCTTTCCAAGGATTTCTATAAATTGGACCTCTTTTTCATTTGAGGGGAGGATTTTGGAGAACATCAAATTTATAGGCAATTTTTGCATTTAATTTATTTCATGTTTTAAGCTTAATTTTCACAATTAGTCTAAATTTCAATTGGAATTGAAGATGTTTAGCTTTCATTTATGATCTATCTATAGGGCTAACAATTCAATTTTGTGCTTTCAAGCTTCCTAGATTCATTGCAAGTTCAATTCTAGCTTAA
>MU228147.1:44761-83307 GCA_018584345.1 Thuja plicata | reverse complement strand
TATATATAATGAAAAGGTATATTAGAAGTGTCAAAGAAGTATGCAGAGTAGAGATATGAAAGAACAGTATAAGATGTCAGAATTAGATAAAGCTCTTCAAGAGATTAAGAGCATAAGTGCATAACAGGAACTGATCAGACAATTATGTCATATACAACAGTTCACCTTTTTGATATAGTGTATATCAACTATTAGAAGGTTGTAGCCTTCATCCTATTGAGTAGTGAGCTTTTTGGATAGTGAGTCCTCACCCCTAACAGGGTTAGTTGTAAAAGACTCCTAATAGGGTCAGACCCTTAACCAGGTCATTGTGCTTGCATTGTAAAGAATGCTCCTAACAGGGCAAAGGAACTTTAATAGGTTCATTATAATAGTGCAATATTTGTGGGTACTAATTCCCACCTGGGTTTTCCTCTAATCAAGGTTTCCCCGTAATCATATCATGTGTTATGTGTCCTTGTGTTAAGCTTCAATTGATATATATTTGATTTATGTTTAAAGTTGCTAAAATAGAATAAATAGACAAACACTGATTCACCCCTCCCCCTCCCCCTCTCAGTGTTTCTAACAATTGGCATCAGAGCTCTAGTCCTCTGAAAGAAATTTTAACCACTTGAGGAGATCATGGATTCAGCAGAAGCAAAACATCTGAAAAAAGAATTTTGAAACAACCCTTGAAGATCTAGACAGATCTGAAAAAGAAAATGAAGAACTAAAACTAAAGGTTGATGGCTCTCAAATGCTTATCAAGAAATTAAGGAAAGATCTGAAATATTTCTCTACCAATGATTTGGGAAAGATGGTCAAGAAACTGAATAAAGAGAACATGTCTTTAAAAGAAAAAACTGAAGATCTGAATGAACAACTTATAGACAGCTTAACAACCATTGAAGAGAAGACCAAAGAAAGTAAACAGTTAGATGAAGAACTTATGCAAGCTAATATGAAAATATTTGAGTTGGAAAACATTAAGAATAAGATTGAATCTGAATTATCAGGAGCAAAAGACAAGATTGATAAAGTACACACAAGTTCTGATCTAATTCAATCACAGCTTTATGCACAGAAACTAAAAGGTGATACCACTAGTATGGGATACAATATAGCTCAAATTGAAATCAATTCAATACAAGAAAGAAATAAATCACAAGAGATATTCACTAAAGCAAAGAAAACTGAGAGTGTTGCAGAGGCTAAAACTGAACCACCTAAAGATGAACCCATGCAAGTTAACAGAACTTGTTATGCTTGTAACAAGCATGGACATTTGGAAAGAGACTGTAAAGAGGTAAGACCTTTCAATGGTTATTGTTACTCCTATAATAAGTTTGGTCACAGGGCTATACATTGCAGAACAAAACAAAGAAATCAGTCACAACAGAACCAAAGAAATATGACTCAATACAATCAGAGAAATCAATCTCAAAGAAACTTGCAGAACATTACATGTTAGATATGTAATTACAATGGACACATAGCTAAGAAATGCAGCATGATGAATAACAACATTAGACCTCCTATCATTTGTCATTCATGTGGAAAAGCTGGACACATCTCAAGGTTTTGCAGGTCAAGAGCACAAAGACAAGAGAATGAGAATCCTAAAAAGTCACTATTTGAAGAATCGGGAGAAGTCAAGTTTGTACAAGCCAAAACTGATTTAGATAAAATTTGGGTTGAAGTAAAGAAGGATAATGAAGAGAACAAGGTAGTAGATGCATCCTCAGTGGACACACCTTCTACTTCTGGATAGTTAACACTCATGGTCTTAGGGGGAGCTATTCTAGCTCTGAACCCCTACGTGGCTAGTATACTCACCTCTGAGTATGCGCCTATGGATTCATGTATGTAATCACGAAATAAGGTGGTATGCATACATGCATTGCATTTACTTTGTTCAGAATAAAGTTTGAAATTCTTTTTGTAAACCGCTTTACAAAAATGAGCATTAAATGCAATAAACCTTATATAAATTGGTTAAAGATCTTTAAACCTCACTTTGCATTCGAGATTGAGAATTCAGAGATCACTTGAGCATTGAGCATCAAAACACTACAGGTTAAGGAATTGGTTGGTTTTTGAATGGATTAAAAACTGTAATGGAACCCTAGCAATCACGTCATTTTAGAATCATTGTGAAACCCTACTTTATCAAGTTGCAAGTAAGTATGGAAACTCCTATTGTATTTTACATTGCTGAAAGGAAGAGATTTGTCTTTAAGAAGCATCCATTCAAGTCTATATTAGATGATGTTGAAGGAGAATTCTCTAGGACTTCGCTTGGAGTCGTACATGTAGAAGACATCCACACATATATATATTGCAAGAAGGAAATAGTTGGAGACAACAACATAGCAACTCTTATGGCTTCAATGATGAAACCAGACTATTCATTCAAGGATGAATATGTGCATCTCACTGATAACCCTATCTTTGAGTATTCTAACACGCACCAGTTCTATGAGCCAGAATGGGTTAAGATACTACTAAGAAAGATACATGATGACCTATATTGGATTGGTGAGGTTCCTATCCACATCACTGCGGACCTAATTCATGAAATGACTGGACTTCCTAAAATTGGACCAGTTCTTCCTACTGGTAAGGATGTTAAGAAGAAGGTTGAACAAGTTTGCTTATCTTGAAGTGATAGGCATGGCATGACTGTTGATCCTATTAAGGAGGATGACATCAAACTACTCACTATGATACTTGGATACAAGTTTCAGCAGGCAAGCATACTGAATAGTGTGTCTGCAGCAATAGTTTTAGCAACAATAAGGATGGTGAGAGATAACACTCAGTACAATCTCTGTGAACTATTGCGCGCATAGCTGATTGAGAACATTAGAGCTATTAAGCATGACAAGAGCAAGATATTCAGATTTGGCTCTTTGATTATCTATCTCTACTTCCAAATTGTTGGTGAAGTTTCCAATCTTTACCTAGATAGGAGTAAACCTACTATGTCTCAGATATCACTAAAAGCTACATTAGAGAGTAGTGCAAAAGATTCTATGCACATGGATATCAAAAAATTTAGGGTCAAGATGTAGAAGAGGTTTAGGATACCTGAGAAGATAGTTGAGAAATACAAAGACACCATATGCTTCATGGTGGAAACTGACTGTACTTGCATGGAGGTAGTTGACCCTGGAAAAAAATGGATTCTCCCTCTCAAATATGAAGTTGAAGAACATGTTTTGGAAGGGTATGCACAAGTTCTCCTATCTACGCCCAAGGATCCCAATGAACCTAGATGGGGTACTTACGGAGAAAAGACAAATCAAGTTGATTTTGTCTTGTACAGTGCAGAAAACAAAAGGAAGGCATCAAGGATTACTTCTAATATCCTAAGAGTTCATGGTGTTACACAAGAAGACCTAGACAAAGCTAGGGAAGCTAAGATAGCTAAAGAACTTGAGAAAACTCCCTCAGAAGTAAAAATGGAAAAAGTCTGATGATATGCCTAAGAAGAAGAAGAAGAAATCTGATGAAGGTACATCTGCATCATCAACCACCGTTGATCTAGAATCCTCTCCACCTTCTGTACCCAGTAAGATAACCAGAAGGAAGAAGCAAGTTCCTACAAGTCATCCATCCTCAAGAACCACAAGGAGCAAGGTAAAGAACACTCAAGCCCCTCCTGAGGTAGGATTCAGGCCTAGTCTAACAGTTCTAAAGAATGGAATTTTTAATGAAGGAATACTAGAATCTATCAAGAATGTCTATAACAAATATCAAGAGATAGACAAATCTAAAATTCATTCAATGATTATATCTCATATGATCAAGTTCAAAAAGTCAGTATTGGAAATCAAGACAGTCATACCAGACAAAGTATGGAAAATACCGGACCTACTAAAGAGGCAAGCATTTGAAGAGGATATGAGGATAAGAGAAGAAACATTAGATAATCTTCTCCCTATTTTCTTACATGATGAGAAAACCATTCTATTGGATTTAGTAAAGCCTCATCTCATAACCAAAACTAGAACACTTCATATCATGAATAAAGAGTATGATCTGGTTGGAGAAGAGACTCAGAAAGCATTTGAGCAAGTATTTTTGGATAGACATATGTATCCATCAATAACGCCTATAGCTAAGGTAACTCCAGTTCCTCCCAAATAGGTTATAGAACCAGTGATTCATAGTGCACCTATGGCAGGTCCACAGGATTCAGTGCCCACTATTTCAATAGCTTCTAATATAGTCAAAGATTCATAAGAAACTATTGTGATTAATGATGTTAAGATATCCATGACCGCTTCTGACAATGACATGGACAAAGTTGAAAAAGCATTTGTAAGCACTGAAGAGACAAAGGAGGTATGCATTGATGACACATCTTTACAACAAGATGAAAATCCCTCTAAAGATTCAACAGATTTGAATAAAGAAGAAGATAATCAAACTAATGAGACACCAGTTATGGAGATCCCAGTAAAAAGTGAATGTATGGATACTATTCAGAATACTATATTCACCCCATACATTCAACCATCAACTTCATTGTTGTCAAGTTTAACTCCTGACTGAGCAAGTCTAGATGCATGTCGAGAAGAAGACTTGATCAAGATCAATGTCCTAGCCATGGAAAAAGCCAAAGAGAAACAAGTTATGAGAAACCCTCTCTTTTTGGAGTCAGTGAACATTTTGAATGACCTAGTGCCTACAGACAAGAAAGTGGCTAAAATTCAGTCAGTTGATGATGTAGATAGCATCCTAACAAGCTTCAAAGCACAATTTACAAGTCTAGTAGACTCATCTACTAGAATTACAGAAGATGAGTATAAAAAGGAAAGATTGAATGAACTGGTGAAGAATTTTTCCTTAGATTTAAAGTCATTAAAGATTGGTCAGACAATGTTGAAAGAGTTGGCATCAAAAGGTAGAAAGGTTATAATAAATTGCATGGACAAAGGCAAACTCACCTTTGAACATATCAAAAAGATAGAAGAGGCATATATCTTGGTTGATAACATAAGACAATCAGTTGAAACATCATCCCAAGAAATAAACATCTGTAACAATATCTATCAAGGTCAGATAGACAAGATATAAAAAGCTAAAATAGAGATCAGTAAGATAAGGATCAGGCAGACTCAACTGAGAAACGTACTTGCACCCTCCTTAGCAGTTATGGATGAGAACATTAAACAGATTGATATAACCACTGCTACCTATTATCAAGGACCCAGCATGGATCTGAAAAAGATGGAAAAGCTTACATATGCACTATGCGCCCATCTACAAACAATTGATGCACTGAAGGCATTCTGGCAACAAGAGATCAAGAATCTGCAGATAGCTTACCCAGATGTGTACATGGAGTAAGTATCTAGAGACTTACAATTTTAACACCGTTGTCATTAATGTCAAAGGGGGAGTAATGTATTTAAGGAATATGTGTATATATGGGGAGTAGTTTATGTATATATAATGATATACAATTTTTTATGTTAGTCAATTTTGAGTAACTTGGCCACATTCCTTTGTTGCCATTAATGACAAAGGGGGAGATTGTTGGCAAGTTTACTCTCAGGGATAATATGACTTATTTTGTGTTGTCATTATGGAAACAAAGTCATATGAAGTTTTGACAACAAAATTTGAAGTGGAAATTGACTAAGTATAGAAGACAAGAAAGAACAAAGATATACAGATGATCAGAGCACCAGCGCACATGCGTACGACTGATTCAGAATAAGCGCATTCAGACATAAGCTCTATGATATGTTGTTATGCTTACCCTATACATGCATGGTACATAATGTCAGTATGGATAAGTTACAAAAAGAACAAGTACACTAGCAATCCAGAAAATAGAGTATGAAGCCGACTTTAGTTTTTTTATTAGCGTGTAATCTTTTGTTTTGTAAAGGCCAAGCGCCTATTGTAATAAGTTTGTAATCATGTATTGAACATTATTGTAAACACGCTTAAGCCAATTTGTTTGGAAGCATTGTGAATGTTGTTTTTAGGCCGACTAAGGTCTTGTTTATAGTCGTGTCTATTCAGGTATGAACATATATATATGTAATGAAAAGGTATATAAGAAGTGTCAAAGAAATATGCAGAGTAGAGATATGAAAGAATAGTATAAGATGTCAGAATGAGATAAAGTAGTTCACCTTTTTGATATAGTGTATACCAACTATCAGAAGGTTGTAGCCTTCATCCTATTGAGCAGTGAGATTTTTGGATAGGGAGTCCTCACCCCTAACAGGGTTAGTTGTAAAAGAATCCTAACAGGGTCAGACCCTTAACTAGGTCATTGTGCTTGCATTGAAAAGATTGCTCCTAACAGGGCAAAGGAACTTTAACAGGTTCATTATACTAGTGCAATATTTGTGGGTACTAATTCCTACAGGGGTTTTCCTCTGATCAAGGTTTCCCCGTAATCATATCATGTGTTATGTGTTCTTGTGTTAAGCTTCAATTGATATATATTTGATTTATGTTTAAAGTTGTTGAACTAGAATAAATAGACAAACACTGATTCACCCCCCCCCTCTCAGTGTTTCTAATAGATAGTAGTGACATACTTTGCTAAAATATTATATATATGCCACAGTATTTCATACAATTGTTTGAATGTATGTCCTAACATTTGGATTAAGTTGAATAGTTGACTTGAATATATATGCATGTTCTTCTAACCTGCTAGGAAAGTTGAGAAACTTGAGAGTGGATCAGCAACATTGATGAGGAAATGATGAAGTCCCAACTATGACGAGGAGAACCATTATAACACCATAGAACATGACTGATGAATTGAAGGAACTACCATTTCAGGGAATATAGGAACACAATTATGCTATATTTTCTTTGCGGTCAATACTCTATTGAAGCGGTTATCCAGTCTTTATGATATTCTGTCGTGGATTGTTGCATTCTCCTTTCTTTATGGCGTGAATTAGTCAGACCTTATCTTTATATTTTAAGAAATATAAATCCTCTATATAAAGGGATATGGTTGTTAGATTGTAGTTAGTTTTTGATGATTGTACCATTGTTGCAATTGAAAGCAAAGTTACTCTTTTAGTTTCGTAAATTGTTTCACTATGATGTAATCATTTTTTCTAGAAATATAATGAAGGAGTGATTTTGAGTTATATTATGTGTTAATAGTTAGTAGAAGCTGACCAAGGGGTCCCACTTGGAAGGTGGATTAGAGTAGACTAGGTTAAGTTGTTTTAAGCATTTACAACATTTAAAGTAGAATTTATTGTTTCCTCCTGCAACATTATAACTTGTGTATGTTCCTACATCACCTGCAAGGATAATCATAGTGAATGCTTTGGGTAGATAGAATAGGTTAAGTTGAGCTTATAGTTGTCAACATCAATTTCATTAAAAAGTTGTGTGTGTTTACTTTCCTGCAGTGATAGCGTAAGTTTCTTTCATGTATTTTCCTTCTCGCAGCTTAAGTAACATGACTCTATGAGAGACTTAGTGCACAAATCGTGTTTTCCCATTTCAAGTATACGTCCCTGGGTTGACAATTCAAATTCACTTCATGATAGGGAAAATAATACTTAGTTTGAATACAGTATTACTAGGAGACACTTTGGCATGATTATTATTACATATTGTGGGGTTGTTCACATGCATGCATATTTTATTTTCAAGTAATCATATTAGAATTTAGGGCATTCATTCTTGAAGGGTTTTAAGGACTAAAGGGTTAGAAATTAAATTTTTGGGAACAACTAATTCACCCCCCCCCCTCTTAGTTGTTAAACTATAATATTAATAACAATTGGTATCAGAGCTCTAGTCCCTTGAAGGAAGCCTAACAACTTGAGAGAGATCAAATATGACAACTTACAAGAAGGAAAATCCTAGGTTTGAAGGAAAAACTATCCTATATAGAAAGGATGGATGATAAATCATCTAAGATGCATTGGAGAAGAATATTGGACCATCACAAAGAACTCCTACACTCCTCGTGCAGATCTACCTGTGACTACACTAGATGAGAAGAAGCAGTTTGAGTACAACATCAAAGAAAAGGAAGCATTGCTAAGTGCCCTATCAGATACAGAGTACACAAATGTAATGGAATTAGAGACTGCTCATGAGATTTGGACAAAGCTTGAGACTCTTCAGGAAGGAGATGCATGTGTCAAGCAAGCCAAGCTACAAAGCCTAAAAGGAAGATACGAGTCTCTGAGAATGTGTAAGGATGAGAACATTAACTCTTACATGTTGAAGCTAAATGAATTAGTTTGCAAAATCATATGTGTCAGTGGTGTACTAGATGAAGGAGAAATTGTTTCAAAGGTGTTGAGATCTTTTCCTCCTACATACAAGAGAAAAGTTTCTACTATTGAAGAAATCAGGACTATTGTTGTTGTGACAAGGGATACATTAGTTGGTAAGTTTTTTGCTTTTGAGATGTGTGATTTTGGTAATTCTCTACCCAAAATTGAATCAACCTTTAAGGCTACTACATCAGGAAGATACATGTACAGATCAGATCAAGGTGAAGGATCTACAAGAAGGGTGTCAAAGTATGAAGAATACATAACAGAGCTTAAAGAAGAAGAAAGAGAGCTTCAAGAATTGGAAGCACTGGTTACAAGGAGACTAACAAAAGGATCTGGTAAGTACAAAGGAAAAAATCCTTTTAAATGCTTTTGGTGTAAAAATATAGGAAATTATGCCTCTATATGTCTAGATAGATCCCCTAAGCATAAGTATGATAAGTTTGAAGATGAGAATAAGTGCTATTACACTATTGATGATGAGGGAGTCACTTATGTTGAATCTAGTAATGTTAAAAGTGAAGATGAACTTGCTTTTGTTACAATTATGGAAAATGAACCTAAGTCTACAGATATTATATTAAATGATAATGCTAACATTCTTGTTGAAGATGTCATGACTAATATTACTGACAGTAGTATGATCAAGTATAAAATATTATTTACTCAAGAAGATGGGTTAAACCTAACTACTCAAAGTGTCAAAGAAAACAAATATAATATCCACAGTAGGTTCTTGTACTTCATGTATGGTAATGAAAACAAATCTGTAGAATTTGAGATGTGTGAAAGTAGAAATGTCAAGAGGGAAGATAACTCCAAAGGTAAGAATTATGCAATTCATATTGTTGCAAAAATTTATGCTAGAGATATTATGAGTAATGTTCATGATAACTATGTGATTAAGGAAATCAAGTCCAGTGATATCTAGAAATGTCTTTGCATGTAGTGTTGTTGAAAAGGTTTCCCTTGAGAACTCTGTTAGTTGTGCTATTGAATAATAAAAGATTTTAGTCATTCAAAGGATTAAGACAATTACTGGCTAATAGATAGTGGATGTTCACATCATATGACTGGTGACATAAGCAAGTTTGTGAAATATGAGAATATGATGGCAAAATTGTTAGATGGGGTGAAAACACTGAAGGGGGAATCAAGGGAAGAAGTATTGATTTCTTAGACGAAAGGAATACAATAGGTAATGTGCTACATGTTATTGATTTGACTTACATTCTTCTCAATGTTGGTCAATTATGATGAACTATAACTGATTGAATGTTTGAAGATGTTAAGTTGATGATCACTGAGCTGCAAAAAGTTAATGCAAGACATTAAATAAGTTAATGTATTATATTGTCATTGATGTCAACTTGATATAATCTGATTGGTTATATACATAGTGTCAAAGACTTCAAAGAACCAGAAAGATAAAGGTTATGGTTTCAGTAATGCATAAAAGATCAGTGTTGAATAAGTGACAACAAACATCGACGGTCAGTGCACCCCAACGAATAGAGAACCCCAAGATGAAAGTCACAGTGATACCCAAGCAAGAAACCTGAGCAAGCATTACCGACGAGCAGAATCATAGTGTTACTCGACAAACATACAACCTTGATGGATAGACAACCCCAATGGATGGAGATGCTTGAGGAGAACTGAAGTGTTGACCGAGCTAACAAGGAGTTAAACACTGAAAGGAACTGAAGTTCAGAAACAAAAAAAGACTTAGTGGGCAAGAACTAAAGAAGGAGTTAACTGGTTGTTTACATTGTTTTCATTGACAAGTTAAAGCCAAAGATAAGCAAGAGATTTAAAGCATTTTTATTCTAGTTGTCTATTAGAAATCTCTGGGATAAAACTGAAGTAAAGCTTTAAAGCAAGAAAGGCAATATTTCTGGATCACGTCAAGAACAAGAAAGACTGAGACCTAAAAATGGTGAAATCATGTCTATAAAGAGACAAACTAATTCATTGTGAATTAGGGGTGAATAAAGAAGATGTTGGAGAGATACTAGTGAAGAATGACTTCATACAATCCTGATCAATCAAGCTGAAGAACAGAGCTAATATTTCTGCGGACATCGAGCAACAAAGAAGCACAACATCATTAAGCAGAAAGAAGTGGAGCAAAGGTATTGAATGGAGACATTGATCAGAAAGGTATTATGAGCTTACAATAGATCTAAACATCTGCAAAGTAGAGTTTTTTATATGAAAATATCATATATTGTTTCAGTTTAACCACTGAATCATAGAAGTCTCTTAACCGAGAAGGATATAAACAAATCCTTTATATATTGAGATACATCCCAAGGAGTATCAAAACGTTAATTCATGAAGATAGAATAGTGAAATGCCAGATATCAAGTGATTAACTATCAGTGATAAATCCTCTAACAAGGTCACACTTAACAATGTGTTAGTAACCTTTAACAGGGTGTTCTCTTCACCAAGCTCACTTCAGAAGAGTAAAAATGTTGGGTTACCGGTCCCAAGTGGTTTTTCCCCTAACAGGGTTTCCACATTAAAAATCCATGTGTCAATGTGTTTATGAGTCATTACTTTAGTGTTTTTTATTTCACATAACTAATATGGATTGATCAGTAAGTATTAAGTTATTTACTACATTTTGGTAAAAGCTAGAAAAGGATAAACTGTTATTCGGTAAATCTTAAGAAAAGGGATAAATAGTGGACTCCGAGCAGTAGTTAATTGATATGATTATTTAAGGGAATACACCTTGAAGGGCTGAAGATAACTAGAGATTTACAATTGTGGTATAAAGTTTTAGATTAAAGTTTGAGGCCACTGATTCACCNCCCCCCCCCCCCCCCCACCTCTCAGTAATTCTAACAAATTAGTTGAAGAAGGATACACTCTACACTTCATAAATGAAGGATGCAAGATTCTGAATAATTCCAGAAGAGAAGTTGGATTAGGATCAAATAGAAATAGGAATATTTTCCATCTGAACAACAAAGGAAATAAATATCAGATAACCCATATTGAACAAAGTTATACCAGATCATCCAAATGTTGTCAAGGAATCAACCTTAACAAGGTAGTGCACCAACAATATCTAAATCAGATGCAAAAGATCTCAAAGGAAATTGTTGATGAAGCTTATGCAAGGAAAAAATAAGGAGCAATGCTAGATTCAAAAGTAAAGCCAATAATATCAAGGTATGAAAAATTGAATCACTCAAAAGATAGTCATCTACTTATTCAGTTTGGTAGAAGTCAGTCTAATACTTGCAAAGACAAAGTAGATGAACAAAGTGTTAGAATAGTTCCTATAGAAAATTCTGATGGGAATAAAATCAAGAGTGGTGAAAAAGGGTCAGTATATGCAGATACAAAAATAAATGAAAAGGGATCAACAAACAGTGATAATTTCAATGATCAAAATCTGAAGGAGTTTGATGTCAAACAACTTAAGAATAATGATAGTAGAAAGTCAATTGAAGGAAATATTAACTCACATTATCAAAGAATTGTAGAAGATCATATTTTTTTGATTTCTAAGATTGAGGCAAGAGAAGTATGCAAGGCCTTCACACATGATCAATGGGCCAGAGTCATGGAAGAATAGCTTAGAGTTGCAAATAAGTATAAGGAGAAGCTAAAGATCTGTTCAACAAAGCTTGAAGCACTGCTAATTCAAAGAGGTCAATAGACAATAATGGTAATTGATTAGAAAAAGGATAATGCTCCAAATCCAATCAGAACAAGTTCAAATCAAAGAAGAAGAAAAGGAATAAGACCAAAAGGAAGAAATTGGAAAAGGAGTCTGAAGACCAAAGGTTCAAAGGTAAGACTATTGTCTGTAATTAGTTTGGACACAAATAAGAGGATTACAGAAAAGTATATCTATGCTTTGATTGCAGAAGGGATGATCATAATCCTAGCATGTGCAGTAGTATTAGAAATAGGACTGATGCTATAAAAAGGGATAAGGTTATATGTTTTGCATGCAAGAAATTTGGTCATATTGCAAGACAATGTATTGCTAAAAGGAAATGTAAGAATAGATAGAGAATTGTTCTACAAATCAGATACAACTTATCTGAACTTACTACTAAGAATTGAAAAGACAAGAAGATGAACAAAGGTGACAGTAAGGGAGAAAACAAGAACATGTGGAAGAATGACTAGAGAAAGAAGAGAAAAGAAGAAGACAAGGTGGACAAGCATGTTCAAAGGAATACAAATTTAAAAGAAAAGGAAAAGGGAGACAATGAATAGAAGCATACAAAGAGGAAAAGAAGAAAGAAGAACAAGGTTACAAAAGATATGGAATCTACTTCGCTAAGATCCAGAGGCAAGTCAAGAGGACTTTCCCCTCCTATTGTAAACTAAGATGCGGAAGGATGCATCTGTCTAAAAGAGTTGCATGAAGATATCATTAAAGTTGGATTGATGTATTGAGGCTACTACTCAAGGGGAGTAGTATGTATGGTGAGGACAAGTTATCTAATATGAAGTTAAGTATTTGGAGGTAGATAAAAGGAAGTGTTGGAATTAGTAAGTTAAGTGTTTGATTAGTGTATGAATGTCTTGGAGTTATGTATGCGCAAGCAAGGAAGATGAGGTTGACAAGGTAATAGAAGTAGAAAAGGAAAATGAAGCAGACATTGATATGAGAAAGAAAGTTTTTAAGAACAATTGATACACCTTTGTCTTTGATGTCAAAGGGGAAGAGAAACATATGTGAAAATCTATGAGGTATGAAGAGAAAGTAAAAAAGAGAAGAACATATGAGGACAACAAAGTATCAGGGGAAAGATCAGAGGATAATATTGAGAAGGAAACTGATCAGATGAGAGATGCAAGTTTATGTATACTTGGACATAAGAAAGAAGTGAGCTAAGATATGTGGTGTGTATTTAAGGGGGAGAAGTTGATGGAGAGAAGAGTATGTAATCTAATTGGAATGAAGATGAGCATGTCCCCAAGGGGAGAAGAATACAAAAAATAGAAAAGTGTTATTAGAGACTCTGAAAGATAATGTTGGATATAGATGGTAGTATTGTTGATTATCTTTCCAGGAGTGATAATGTTGGTTTCTCATTGCATTAATTATTTTTTACATCATATGTTGCCATCAATGCCAAAGGGGGAGATTATTGGAATATTAGAAAAGATGGATGATGGTTGTATTGGAATTTATGTCAACATATCAAAAGGACTGATTAGAGGAGGTAATCAGAAGATTTATTTTCTTGTTGCTAACTTAACTGTTGCAAGTTAGCTAGTGGAGTAGAATGTTAAAAGGTTTGGTGAGAAGCATATATTGCAGAGATGAATTTGCACACATAGAGGCCGAAGCATGTTGACGGTGTTTACTATGTTCATCCAAATTTACAAAAGGTTTCAAGATGATTTGTATAGGTAACCAAGTTGTAGAAGGTGACAAGCAGACATGGTGATATGTTGTGACGACAAGAAGACATAGAGGTTCGGTGTGCATTGATGAACTATAACTGATTGAATGTTTGAAGATGTTAAGTTGATGATCATGCAAGGCATTAAATTAGTTAATGTATTGTATTGTCATTGATGTCAACTTGATATAATCTATATGGTCATGGACATACTGCCAAAGACTTCAAAGAACTGATGAATCAAAGGCTATGCTATCAGTAATGCATATAAGTCAAGTATTCACAAAGTGACTGCATAACCCAACGGAGTGCACACCGACAGACAGAGTAAAAGAGAAAAGTCACAGTGATACCTGACAAGAAAATGCAAAGCATTATCGATGAGGAAAGTCACAGTGTTGCCCAAAGGAAAAGACAAGGATGGAGATCTCGATGACAACTGAAGTCACACCGACGGAACAGTCAGTTATCACCGATGACTAACTGCAGTGTTGACCGACAGAATAAAGAGTTCATAAATGAAAAAATGCTTAGCTGTCAAGAGCTATAAATAGACTTAACTGATACTTATCATTGTTTTAATCGACTAGATAAAGCTAAGGATAAGTAATGGATTTAAAGCTATTTTGTCCAGTTGGCAAGAAGATCTCTACGAGATAAAACTGGAGTTTTGCTTTAAATCTAATTGGCAAGAATTGTGGATCACGCCAAGAATCAAGAAAGCCAAGAAATAGTGAAACATGTCTATAAAGAGACAAAACCAATTCATTACGAATTGTGTGGGGTGAAGAGAAAAGAGGGAAGATGCTAAAGAAATTTTGAAGGACAAGAAAGTCTTCATTCGGACCTGATCAACAAGCTGAGGAAAGACCTAGATTCTACAGACACCAACGAATAGTGAGACAACATCATAGAGCAGAACAATGTGGAGCAAAGTTATAGAATTGATTATATTGATCAGAGAGGTAATGCACTTACAATATATATGAAAATATGCAATTCAAGTTGTATGTGTGAACAAATCACTTTAATGTTTCAATTTAACCATTGAAGCATCAAGTCTCTTAATCAAGAAGGACTTAAAAGTCTTTTGTAATTAAGATATATCCCAAGGAGTATCAAAAATTTTGATCATAGAAAGTAGCATTGGATATGCCCGATACCTATTGACAGGCCAAGTGAGTGTTTCATTAAGGATGGTAGCATTAGATGCTAGATACTAGGTGACAAACTATCTTTTAAATCCTCTAACAAGGTCACACCTAACAATGTGTTTGTAACCTTTAACAGGGTTGGATCTTAACCGAGATCACTTTAGAAGAGTGAAAATTTGGGGTATCGGTCCAAGTGTTTTTTCCCCTTAACAGGTTTTCCACATTAAAAATCTGCGTGTTATGTGTTTATGTTTCATTACTTTACTCTTTTACATTTCACATATGCAATTCTGGATTGATCGGTATACTCTAGCTATTTACTGTGTTTCGGTAAATGAAAGATTGCTTATCATTAAACATACAGAAGAAAGTTTAACAAAACATTCCAACAAGTATTAATCTGTTATAAGTATTTCAAGGCATTCATCTTGTAGGACTAAGTATAACTGAAAGCTTAAAAGTGGAAATAAGTTTTAAGGGTTGATTTAAGGATTAATTTTTGAGGCCATTGATTCACCCCTGCCCCCTCTTACTTATTACTAACAATTGGTAGAAGAGCTTGTGTACTTAGAAGGAAGGTTTCAAGACCTAAGCTAAAGATCACAAGATGAACATATGAGATGTTCCCAAGTTGAACAAAGATAATTTTGCTTCGTGGCAGAGCAGAATAAGACTCCACTTATCAGGTATTGGAAATGATGTTACTCAATACTTAGATATTGAATATGTATTGCGCACAGGAGCACCCATAGTTGAACAAATGAGAGAGAATAATGAACATAACTGCATGATGATAGAGCTTGCTTCCTCACTCTCTGATGCTGAATTTGAAGATGTCAAAACCTGCAAGACCGCAAAGCAAATGTGGGACAAATTGATGCTTGTACATGGTGGTGACAAGAATTTTTTGAGAGCCAAGGCAGAAATCCTTAGAGGAAAGTTTGATGATCTCAAAATGAAAGAAGGTGAAAACATCACATAGTACAACACAAGAATCAAAGATGTAGTCAATGCCATATGAGGAGTTGGAGGTGTACTAGAAGAAGATACAGTGGTAAGTACAATTCTAAGAACCTTACTGCCTACTTATGCTATTAGAGTATCTGCCATACAAGAAATGAGAGTAGTAGAAAATAGCAATGTTACTCTAGACAGTTTGATTGGAAGACTGATTTCATTTGAGATGAACAATTTTGATAATAGTGTCTTACCAAACATAGAGTCTGCATTCAAATCTTCTTTGAGAATAAGTAAATCAAGTCATAAACACACTATGATAAAATATAGTGATAGTGAAAGTGAAGAATGAGATCTTGATGAAATTGAAGCACTTATGGCTAGAATAATGCAGAGAGGCAAAGGTAAATACAAAGGTAAATTACCACTTGATTGTTTTAATTATAAAGAGATTAGACACTTTGCTGCAAGATGTCCTGACAGAAGAAAAGATGACAGAAGTAATGAGAGGTCATTTGAAAAGAAGTATGACAAAGGTGATTACAGAAGAAACCGACAATCAGAAAGAAGAGATACCCGAGACTACAAGGGAAAAGGAAAGAAGGCTAGTTACCTAGCTAAATGCAAAGATGATGATACTGACACTGAATCTGATGAAGACATCGAGATGGTGTTTGTGGCAGTAAAAGATGATTCAGATGATGATGAAGAAAGGTATGTAGAAACTGCACTCATATCTAAAGTTAGTAAAAATGATTTTTGGATCATAGATAGTGGCTGCACTCACCATATGACTAGTGAAAAGAAATTTTTTGAGACTTTTGAATACTACAATGGTGGATCAGTAAGCATGGGTAATGACACACCTTGTCTAGTTGAAGGTAGAGGAACTATAATGTTGAATAACCTGATAAAATGCTTATTGGGTGAAATGATTGAATTATAATCTATTGAGTGTTTCTTAGTTAAATAATTCATGTCACAGAGTAGCATTTGAAAATAAGAAGCCAGAGATCTTCAATGAATCAAGAAATCTGATTGGTACCTTTGAGTAGACAAAAGGTAACTTATTCTATCTGAATGATACTGCCACCACTTTCTTTATGGCTAGAAATGAAGACATATGGTTCTGGCACAAAATATTGTGTCATGTGAACTTTGACAACATGATAAAGATAAGCAAAAAGATAAATGTAAGAGGCTTACTGACGATGACCAAGCCCAACAATTTCATGTGTAAGAATTGTCAAAAAGGTAAGATGACAAAGTTTAGTTTCAAAAGCAAAACCCATACATCTGATGCCATTCTAGAATTATTCCATACTAATTTATGTGGACCCATGAGGACAAAGATTTATTATGGTGATAGATATTTTGTTCTCTTTGTTGATGATTACTCTAGAATGATGACAGTTGTGTTTCTAAAAGATAAATCTGAAGCATTCAAGATGTTTAAATGGTACAAAGCAATGGTAGAGAAACAAAGTGGTAAAAAATTGAAATGCTTAAGATCAGATAGAGGAGGGGAATTTATTTCAGATGAATTCACTAACTTTTGTAATGAGCATGGAATCAAAAGACAGGTCTCTGCATCGGGAACACCACAACAAAATGGAATTGCTGAAAGAAGGAACAAATCCATAGTTGATTGTGAAAGGACACTGATGATAGAGAAAGGCATCACCCAAATCTCCTGGAGGGAAGCTGTTAGTACTGTTGTTTACACATTGAACATAGTATAATTGAAGAAAGACACCAAAAAGACACCTTATGAGCTATGGTATGGATACACAACCAATGTAAGTTATTTCAAAATTTTTGGTAGTCAATGTTATATCTTAAAAGATGATAGAAATGGAAAAATTGGCTCCAAGATTGATGAAGGAATCTTTCTAGGGTATTCCACCAAGAGCAAGGCTTATAAATGTCTTAATAAAGCCTCTAAAAAAATTGTTGAAAGTGCAAATGTAAAGATAGATGAATTTGCAGAGAAGAATAAAAAGGAAAGCATAAAAGAACCAAAGGACTACAATAGGTTTGTTTACAATGAAGAACCTGACACTCTACCTACCTGACCAATAATGTAGAGCTCCCAAGTAACAGATCATTGCACCCGAGCATCAGGCCGCAAATACTGACGATCAGGATATTGTTCAAGAAGATGCACAAAGTGATGGAGAACAAAATGATGATCAAGCTGATAGACAAAGAGATGAACTTGTACTTTCTAGATATGTCA
This sequence comes from Thuja plicata, assembly GCA_018584345.1. Classification (NCBI taxonomy): domain Eukaryota; kingdom Viridiplantae; phylum Streptophyta; class Pinopsida; order Cupressales; family Cupressaceae; genus Thuja; species Thuja plicata. The sequence continues at coordinate 65,294 of MU228147.1, read as the reverse complement.
GAAGGAACCATCCACAGAACTAGATCATTGGAGACAAGAAGGCTGGTATGAGAACCACAAGTAAGTCTCTAAATACAAGATGTCTTATTTGTGATTATGAGCCAAAATTTGTCAATGCTACACTTGATAATGATGAATGGATTAGTGCTATGAATGAAGAGATTGAGAAGATAGAGAAAAACAAGACATGGACACTTGTACCGAGACAAGATGACAAGAATGTCATCGGTACAAAATGGATATTCAGGAATAAACTGAATGAGAATGGAGAAGTCACCAGAAATAAAGCAATAATAGTATGCAAGGGGTATGCACAAGAAGAAGGAATTGAATATGGAGAAACCTTTGCACCTATTGCTAGGCTAGAATGAGTAAGAATATTATTTTCTTATGTTGCATGTAAAGGATTCAAGGTATATCAAATGGATGTCAAGTCTGTATTCCTAAATGGAATACTTGAAGAAGAGGTATACATTGAACAACCAGAAGGGTTTGTTGATCCAAACAAGAGGGACATGGTATGTAGACTACACAAATCCCTGTATGGATTGAAACAAGCACCCCAAGCCTGGTATGAAAGACTTCATTCCTATCTTATAAATATTGGATTTGTAAGGACTAGTGGAAACAATAATATTTATTTGAAGGAAGACACTAATGCTAACATTTTGATTGCTGAGATATTTGTTGATGACATCATATTTGGAGGCAATGATATGCTATGCAAATGAAATGAGCAAATAATTTGAGATGTCTATGTTTGGAGAGATCAAGTTCTTTCTTGGTCTATAGATCATGCAACAAGATGAAGGTATTTTCATTACACAATCCAAATACATCAAAGAAGTACTAAAAATTTTCAAGATGGAAGAGTCCAAACCGGTTGGAACACCGATGGCAACTGGATGTAAGCTGACAAAGGAAGACAAGTCATCAGAGGTAAATTAGACTTTGAACAGATCAATGATTGGAAAAATCCTATATGTTGTACATACTAGACCAGATATTGCACATGCAGTAGGAATAGTTGCTAGATTTTCTACTAATCCCATGGAATCACATATGACTGCTGTGAAAAGAATCCTAAGATATCTGAAGAATACAGAGGAATATGGCTTATGGTATAGAAGAGAAGGAAAATTTGAACTTAAGGTCTTTACCGACGCTGATTGGGCTGGAAATATTGATGATCGAAAAAGCACAACTGGAGGAGCATTCTTTATGGGTGACAAACTTGTCACAGGGATCAGGAAGAAGCATGGATGCATCTCTCAGTCTACTGCAGAAGCAGAGTATGTTGTTGTACTACAAACTGCTCAAATATTGCATGGATCAAATAGTTACTGGAAGATATGCATATGAAAATTCTTGAGCCAGTGATTATCTATTGTGATAATACAAGTGCAATAAACATTTCCAAGAATCTAGTCACGCATGCTAAAACAAAGCATATTGCCATCAAGTATCATTATTTGAGAGAACAAGTTCAAGCAAAGGAGGTGATACTCAAGTATGTGCAATCAAAGGAACAATTGGCCGATATCTTCACCAAGCCACTGCCCAAGGATGCATTTAAATACTTGAAAAAGAGACTAGGGGTCAGACCCTTGTCTACTGGTCAGTAAAATGACTAGAAGGTTGCATCAGCCTACATATTATCATAATATCATTCATGTTGATGCAAGAAGAAAGATGGACTTCAAAGATAAATCTATACACAGTAAGATATTTATCTACTCCAAGCACCAGAGTTATTTTATTGCCTATGGATTGGGAAATTCAAGGAATATATTATGGATAAAAAGGATTTGTTTGGCATTATTGTCAAAAATATTTGTTTGGCATTGCTATCAAAGGGAGAGATCATATCCATTATCACTTCTTATCACCTAAGGGAGAGATGTTATCACTTTAGGAAGAGATTATATCCATGGGAGAGATTATACATCAAGGAGAGATTATATCCATCATATTATCCAGAGGGAGAGATGTAATAAAAAAGATAGAGTACATACAAAGAAAGAAAATTGTTGACAAGAGACATCAAAAGAAAGGAGAACAGTGAAAGGGAGAGAGTTTGACACAGAAGGAGAACACATCACATCAAAGAAAGAAAGATTCTAAATCTATCTAGTGAAGGGATTGAAGATAGAAAGAAAGTTGCAAGAATCAAATCTAAGTTATATGAAATTATCGAGGACCAAATATTTGTATCAGTTATAGTATATAAGATTGGTAGTTTGATGAACTTCAAATGTTATATTTCATATTGTATTAATAATAATATAGTGTGATAATGTAGTGTGTTGCCATCAATGCCAAAGGGAGAGATTGATGAACTATAACTGATTGAATGTTTGAAGATGTTAAGTTGATGATCATGCAAGGCATTGAATCAGTTAATGTATTGTATTTTCATTTATGTCAACTTGATATAATCTGTATGGTCATGGACATATTGCCAAAGAATTCAAAGAACCGATGAATCAAAGGCTATGCTATCAATAATGCATATAAGTCAAGTATTTAGAAAGTGACTGCATAACCCAACTGAGTGACACCTATGAACAAAGTAAAAGAGCAAAGTCACAGTGATACCCGATGATCAAATGCACAGCATTACCGATGAGCAAAGTCATAGTGTTGCCTGATGAGCAAAACACAGTATAATGTGACGAACAAAATTATAGTGTTTCCCAACAGAAAATACAAGGATGGAGATCCCAATGACAACTGAAGTCGCACTGATGGAACAGTCAGTTATCACTGATGACTAACTAAAGTGTTGACTGACAGAATAAAGAGTTCAGAAATGACAAAATGCTTAGCTATCAAGAGCTATAAATAGACTTAATTGATACTTATCATTGTTTTAATTGACCAGATAAAGCTGAGGATAAGTAATGGATTTAAAGCTGCTTTGTCCACTTGGCAAGAAGATCTCTATGAGATAAAGTTGGAGTTTTTCTTTAAATCTAATTGGTGAGAATTGTGGATCACACCAAGAATCAAGAAAGCAAAGAAATGATGAAACATTTTTATAAAGAGACAAAACCAATTCATTATGAATTGTGTGTGGTGAAGAGAAAAGAGGGAAGATGCTAAAGAAATTTTGAAGGAGAAGAAAGTCTTCATTCAGACCTAATCAACAAGCTGAGGAAAGAGCTAGATTCTGCAAACACCGATGGACAGTGAGACAACATCATAGAGAAGAACAATGTGGAGCAAAGGTATATAATTAATTATATTGATCAGAGAGGTAATGCACTTACAATAGATCTAAAAATCTACAATTCAAGTTGTATGTGTGAACAGATCACTTTAATGTTTCATTTTAACCATTGAAGCATCAAGTCTCTTAACCGAGCAAGACTTAAAAGTCTTTTGTAATTGAGATATATCCTAAGGAGTATCAAAAAGTTTGATCATAGAAAGTAGCATTGGATATGCCCGATAACTATTGACAGGTCAAGTGAGTGTTTGATCAAGGATGGTAGTATTAGATGCCAAATACTAGGTGACAAACTACCTTTTAAATGCTCTAACAAGGTCACACTTAACAGTGTGTTTGTAACCTTTAATAGGGTTGGCTCTTAACCGAGCTCACTTCAGAAGAGTGAAAATTTGGGGTACCGGTCCCAGTGGTTTTTCCCTTAACAAGGTTTCCACGTTAAAAATCCATGTGTTGTGTTTATGTTTCATTACTTTACTGTTTTACATTTCCCATATGCAATTTTGGATTGATCGGTATACTCTAGCTATTTACTATGTTTCGGTAAATGAAAGACTACTTATCAGTAAACATACAGAAGAGAGTTTAAAAAAACATTTCGACAAGTAGTAATCTGTTATAAGTATTTCAAGGCATTTATCTTGTAGGAATGAGAATAACTGAAAGCTTAAAAGTGGTAATAAGTTTTAAGGGTTGATTTAAGGATTAATTTTTTAGGCCATTGATTCACCCCCCCCCCCTCTTAGTTATTACTAACAGTGCATAATGAAGTTAAAATTTTATGGACCGAACCTAGGAGTGTGCTAGAGACATACTCAAGTGTAGTCGACTCATAGGGTTTGTACTTTAGAGGTCCACAAGGAATAATCTTATTGTCTTAGTGACTTGTTGATAGTGTTCTTCAAGTTTGGAGAAAAAGAGATGGCAAATCCAATGGATGTGGTGGATTTGAATGTTTGAGTGTTTTTCATGATGCTATAGGATGTTCTTGATGTATGTGCTTGATGATTTGGTGATACACATAGATCAAAAGGATTATATTGGTGGATTTTTTGGTCAATGATAATATTTTTATTATTGTTCATGTTCTTGCCCGACTTAGTTGGTAAATTGTGTTGTATAAGTGCTAAATCATGAAATCTGGGAGATTTATGATCTCGAGGAGGTGGTTACAGGTTGTGGCTATGATTTAATTTTCAGAGATGGACTTGAATCAAGAGTTTTGGCATGTTGATTGGCAGAGATGGTGAATTGGGTTTTACTGACCTAGTTCTTGGTATAAAATGATGAAATAGGGAAAAATTAAAGGTGTAGATTGTGGATGTGAATACTGGAGGTGGCTAGCAAAGCAAGATGTTGATTCAGTGTTGATTAGAAGTGTTTCAACAAGGGGTTGAATAGATATATGTGTTTTTCTATATTGGATCTATATCAAATATAAGGAAGATGTCACTTACATAGATCATAAAAGGTTTACAGATCATTACAATAATCAGATTGTAAGGAAGTGAGCCTTCCTCATGGTTGTAGGCCCTGGATTTTCATTTCAGAAGTGATCATGAATGCATGTGCATTCCCCATACATTATAATATGTTATTTTATTATTGTGGGAAAAAAACCCGACCATGGTTTTTCCCCTAATAGGGTTGCCATGATAAAAAATATTGTGTCAAGTGAGTGAATGTGTTTATGATTTGTGCATGCATGCATATTTTCTTTTCAAGTAATCAGATCAAATTTTAGGGTATTCATGCTTGAAGGGTTTTAAGGACCAAGGGTTTAGAGATTAAAGGTTTGGAAACAACTAATTCAACCCCCCTCTTAGTTGTTGAACTTCCATATTAATAACACTTTTCTTCAAAGGGGGAGACTATGGAGAAATTCTCAAACGGATTTTTGGATTTACACTATGTGCATAAGGGTTTATGATTTTGTATATTTTCCAAGAGATAATGAAGAATGCATTTATTTGTATGTCTCAAATGTATTCACTAGTTGTTATTACTAATTCCTCATATGTTGAGTTGGTAATTACTTTATGTAATGGTGAAATTCAATTTTTATTTTATCTATATAATCGATATGATGAAATGCATTCATTTATTGGTACCTTGGTGTGAATGTACTGGAATAGCCTATCTTTTTCTATGTCAAGATTTGTTATCCTTATTTTTTCACCATCTCATCCTATTCTAAAAAACCCATCTGTAATCATTATCCATTTGTAAATCTCAACTAGTATTTGTATGTCTACTGTTGGGATTTATGCTATTACTTTCTTTTAGTATTGTTTTGTCTCCTTTTTGTACTTTCAGGTGAAAGGTACTAAAAATACCAAAATATCCCTATCATACAAGGGAGTTTCCCCTCTCAAATGCAGAGTAGTATTTCCATTAGATTGTGATTTGATTGCAATCTCTCCATCTGTTAGAAAAATTGTCACTGCTCACAGGGTAAACAAGGTCATTTTGAAGAAAGCATTCATAATGACAAATCTATTCACCAATTAAATTTTGGAGACTCTGTTGGGGAAAGAAAGTGCATGTGCATGTTATTCCTCAAATATTTAAAAGTACCTTCTCTTAAGTGAAGGTTGGCAACAATGTTTTTAAAGTTCAAACTCAGAATGATGGTTTGGTACAAATGAAAAGTGGAAAGAAATAGTGATAGTGACAGTGATAATGAAGAGTATCCTTATCAAAAGAAGCAGGTTCCTAATGAAACCATACAAGTTGAATTCTTGAAGATATTCTATGGTGTCATGTGGTTCTCTTCACATAATATTCATCCTTTGATGTTCCAAGTTTTGCAAAAGATTGAAGAAAGAGATGGGGTATAAAGTAATATTCCTGCTCATGATATGGAATTTTTATCGAAGAAAGGTTGCATGTGCAAAGATGAAGAAGATTTACAATCAAAAAATGAAAAAAATAGAATGCACCTGTTTCTCAACAAAATCGTATTATCAATGATACTAAGGAAGTAAACTTCTTGAAGAGTTTCTATGGAGGCTTGAATCTTTCTACTAGAAAGATTCATCCTTCCTTACTTCAAACTCTACAAAATGTTCAAGAGAAATATGGAAGAAAGAACCAATTTCTTTCAGATGATCATTCACTTAAATAAGTGGTCAATAACAATGATGATGCTCATTCCCCTACACTTGTTGGTAAAATAAATCAAGATCGTGATGATCACAAATAAACTAAGTTTTTGAGAAGTTTCCATGGTAATATGCAGCTTGATATGGATAAAATCCATCCTACATTGCTTCAAAATTTGCAAAATTTTGAGCTAAAAGAAAGGGAAAAGAATAATCTTCATAATTATGAACACAATTTAGTTAGGAAGGATTGTGATTTAAGTCTTGGAAGAGATACATTGCAACATTCATGTGTCAAGGAAGATGAAGCTATTCCTACTCATGAGGATAGATTTCAAGAGAAAAATCAACAGGATGTGAGGGAGATAGAAAGATAAGTTTGCGTTGGAGCTTTTCATAAGTATTTTAAATATTGTTTAAGAAAACAAGAATTATTTCATCTATCAAATGTTTCCACAACAAAAATGTAGTCCAATCTTGAAGATAAAGAAAAGATTCACAAAGATAAATCCCACATAGTTTTCATTCCTAGTTGGTGTCTTAATGCAAGTCAGATGATTATTTTCTGTGGAGAAGATATTTCTATTCATCCATTTGTAATCATTGAAGAGGAAATCCCTAGTGATCAAATCAAACTTCTGACAACTACTGGACAATATTGTATTGCTATGATTAATGGAGATAAAATCACAAGTGAACCCTTACAAATACCTTATTATCCTCTAGAAATGGAAACCTTCACTTTTAAAGATATCAAAGGAGCTTTATTGAGTCATGTTGTAGATGAAATATTTGAAGATCAACTCCAAGGAGGTGAAGAGGAATCATCAAGTAACCTACTTGACCCCTTTATGCAACCAAAATATGAAGTTTTAAAATTTCATGAAGGTTATCATGAAGATATTGGCAAAATGGTCAACGCTCCCCTCAGGATTCATGACAAGGGATTAACCGCCTCCTGTGGATTCTATAAGTCTAGTGGTTGTATCAGACATTGACATGTCGATCTTTTAGTGCAATGACAACTGCACTTGTAACAAGTGGTATCAGAGATTGGTCACATGTTTGAATCCCCTCAGGTAGCATTAAGGGGGAGATTGTTGGCAAAATGGTCAGCGCTCCCCTCAGGATTCATGAAAAGGGACTAACCACCTCCTGTGGATTCTATAAGTCTAGTGGTTGTATCGGGCATTAACAGGTCGATCTTTTGGTGCAATGACAACCACACTTGTAATAGAAGAAGAATCAAAGAAGCAAGAGAAGGGAAATATCAATGAACATTTCATGATTGGTATAGTTGGCATGAAAATTATAGACCAGCTTCAAACCAAAGAAGATGAAACATAGAGATTTCAATTTTTTCATGCATGCAACCTAACTATGAAGAATTTGAGTTTATTTATGGATACTAAAATGAAGAAGTATTGAGAAAGGAGATAATTGATTTCCCAATTTTTTAATCTTTCCATTTTGAAGATATATTTTTGGAAGCTCCCAAATTTGGATGTCAATGTTAGATGCCTTGTCACATTGATTCGTCATGTGAGACACATCACAATGAAAAGGAAAAAAAAAGTAAGTGGAGATTTGATGAAGGATCCAAATGAAGTGAATTGACATGATATATATGAATATGTTCCAACAGGTGATTTCAAAGTCAAAATTCAAAAATTGGAATCATGATTTGCAGTGACACAAGTTTCTTCATGCCACAAATCATATGAAGCTTGTCCAATATGTGTGTTGATCACTTCCAATGCAGATCATCAAAATATTTTTCATATAGAGGATATTGGTATGCCTGATGAGATGCCAAATTTTATGATGAATATTGTTCAAGATGGTACCAATGTGATTCAGGAGAGTTTAGAAATTATGGTGAAACATGGATATGTGGTACACTGCTCATAATATTTCCCATCTTGTGTATGTTAGTTTGGTCAACCTACTAAGCTCACACGTATAATGAAGGTGCACAAATATTTTTTGCAAATGTGCCTATTTCTTCCATCCAGTAAATGGCTTTGCGTGATCACCTTTAAGCTGTTTGAGGTAGGGGTACCTACCTTGTGCATATTGTAGGTATGAGTTAATTTTGTTGTGTGTTCCATTTTTTTGTTTGTGTTTGGTCTCCAAATAGTCTCCTTTGTTGTTTCCCATTTTTGTGACTCTATTTCCCAACGCTTAAGGCACCAATCCTTTTTAGGCTTTCTAGGTTCAAATCGCATTCCTTATGGTCCTTGTCCCTAATTAGAGCTAGTTATTAGCCCTATTTTTAAAAAATGACCAAATTTGAACTTCCATTCCAAATTCATTATTTGACTAGATAAGCATGTGTATTTTCCATAAATACTTCCATGATTGGTCACCATGTAGGTCAAATCAAAAGCCTTCATTTTGAGTCTTGTGGTAGGTCGCTTGGGAAAATAGGAATTGAAGGAAGTTCCAAGTCATCAGAGTTTTTACAAGTCAACACACATGCAAGATGGGATACATAGACAAAGGACTTGAATTGGTTGACAAAATGAACACATATGAAATATGACATCTCATGGAATGAACTGACGGTTATAGTTTTGACACAAAAGACATTGGTTGAAAAGGCTTTAGAAACTTTAAACAAATGCATTTTAGATGGTCTTTCAATAAAGTTTTGAAAAATGTTTCTTTAAAGGGTGATGTTTATTATAAACTAACATGGAGAAAATGGATTAAAAGCTTGAAATAATACAAATAAGACATCAATAATATAGAAAATTTGTTGAAGTTAATGCCTCCTAAATAGTGGGAATTAAATGATAAATGATAGACATTTGATGGGTTTACAAACATTCAAGCAAATAAAAAAGTGTCTGCAGATATAAAATGACTTTCGCGACCTGGTAATTATTTCCCTAGTTTCCATGATAAGGAGTAGAACTTCATTAAAACATAATAAAGTCATTTTATCAAGAATTTTGGTTGGGAATGCTTTGTTTGAAATGCATGAGAACTATATAAGAATTCTGCATTGTGCCCCAAAGAGATATCATCTCAAGGAATGAAAGAAATGATGACAGATTAGAATGTGAACTGTGTTGATAAGAATGCCTTAAAAAGTGATCACTCCATGGAGCATAATGATTGTTTGATATATTAATTGGATTTTTTTATGAGGGTTTATAAACTATCATGCAAACACAAGTGGCAAATGTTTCTTTTTGTAGCCCACGTGAAGCATAAGCTTTGGAATAAGTTACAGACCTCCATCAAAGTATCAAACTGCTCTTGTAGAAATGCATGTAATATGTGAAATCATAGAAAGTGAATAAATTCATAGACCGACACTTGTTTTTTCATACCAAATATGTCTTGTGGGATATTACAGTTGGTATTATTGTTTCTTACCATGCATGTAGAAAGCTAAACATAGACGAGGCATGTGAAATGGTTGACTGTATGCTTCAGAGAGATGTCATCACGATTGTAGTATACACACACACACACACACACACACACACACACACACACACACACACACACACACCAAATGAATTTATTGAAAAGACTTTAGCAACTTTCCTATTCATTCAGTTACGCTCGGTAACAACTTCAGTTATGCTCGGTAAATAGCTCTTGCTCAGTTACTGCGGTACTTAGTGTACACTGTGAATTGCTCGGTGTTCTCTGTCTGTCGGTGTTTATTGTCACTCAATGTATACTGAACTTTTATCTTTTACCGACCACATAAACTTTTTCCCTTCAACTCTTTTAAGTTTATGACAATATGTGTATGACCAATCAAAACATATCAAGTTGACATCAATGCCAATACAATACATTAACTGATTTAATGTCTTGCATTCACTTTTGCATCTTGGTGATCATAAACTTATCATCTTCAAACATTTAATCAGTGATAGTTCATCAAACCTCAACTCTCCGGTGGTCATGGGCATCCATCAATTTATATGATTATTGCAATTTCCCTGGTAAAATCATGTGTGGAAATATAGATAGGGAACAATGAACTATTTGACACAATTCTTCTTCTTCTTCTTCTTCAAAGCTATTGCATCAACATTCTTGATCACATATTTAGAGACAAATGCATCTAGATGGTATGATATATTCCATTGTTTAGATCTAGTATCTGCTACATGTCATCATTATTTCAATTACATCTATTTAACTTTAAGGTTAATTCCTATATAGGGGCTTGACCAAGGTAATCCCCTTCCCACAATAATTTCCCCTTCTTTTCAGTGTGCAGGAATAGGTGATGGAGTTTCAGACCCAGAATTTAAGAGTTACAGAACCAGTGATAGGTGTGCTACATATTTCACTAGTTTTTGTGCCTCCAGGACAAGGTCAAATTTCTTGGACAAGGATGAATTAAGTCAGCATCGTATTGGGAATATGCATTTTTCACAGTTGGAAGATACATGTGCCAGGGTTCCAAATCCATAACAGCTTCTATTTCGGACTGCTTGGTGACAAAGAAACTCAGATCTAAGATTCACTTGTTCTTTCCTAGTTCCAAGGCAAGTTCATTTCTCTTATTACATTTTATTTACTTAATCATTTATCAATTTTGCACATCCTTCATTTACATATCATCATTCATTCATCATAAAAGGAATCCACCAAACAATCCACCCCCACATTTGTGTAGATCATGATTTTGCACCCTTACTCTCTTGGTTGTGAAAGTTGGATTCATCTTATGGGGAGTTTGGTATTCCAATGTATGAATAATTTGGTGGTCTACCATTGATCACCATTTTCCACATTACATAACTATAATTGCCATGTATGCAAATGTGGAAGTGTAGATGGGTGAATTATTTGACAGATTGCAACAACAAAGAGATGTCATCCCATAGAATGTGATGATTGTAGGGTATGCATAAATACATTTCTTGAAAATGATTTAGAAACCTCCAAGAAAATCCAATGGTAGGTGTAACACCAACTTTTACTAGTCAAAAATAAATTACAACCTTTATAAATGTGTGTTGAGTTGTGAAAGCAAGGGAGACGACCTTGGGATTGTAGGGAATGAGAAATAAAATAGTGGAGTTGAGGGGGCATCAAGAGAAAATGAATATCACTTTATACAACATAAAAGAAGGGGGTTTAAGGGCCCAACGTGAGTAGAGGCATGGGAAAAAAGATAAGACATAGATGCATCATAGAAAAGGCAAGTATTGTTAGAGTAATCATTAGTTTGCTTATTAATTAAATCACATTGATTTAATTAGTTAAGTTATTACTCTTTAGTGCTTAAGCTTTCTCTTAGGTGCATTAATAATTAATTCTTTATTAATTATTAATGTGCAACCTAGCTTTTTTAGGCTTTAGAGTTTTGTTCACCTTTATAGGTTGAACCTTGTAATTCTTTTTTCATTAACTCGAATTATAATTTAGCTCTCACATTTTGAGTAACTTCTGAGTTCTGCTTTTTCCTCCTTCTGCTTCTCTCTTGTAACCGTTTATTTGCATGCAGGTATTCTTGGTGTTCTTTGGATTTGTATCTCTCAAATCCTACATGGTATCAGAGCCACACTGTTGTTGCCTATTCTGGGGTTTGTGAAGCTGTGATTCGAGGGCAAAAACCACAGCTTTTCTGGGGTTTCTTCTTCATTCTGGAAGAGAAATTTTTTTTTTCTGAATCACTTTGAGCAAAAATAGACACCACCATCACACTTAGAAGGCCTGAGAGAGTCAATTTTCATATAAAGTCCACCATTTTTTGCCACAGTAGCCTCTGGGAAAATTTTTCTCTCTGGCTCAAATTTCGAGGTGAAAAATAAAAAATAATTTAAAAAAATCAAATTTTATTTATTTTTGCATTAAAAATAACACATGCAGTGTTAAAAATTAATGCCTGCAGTGTTAATGGGTGCCGCCATCAATTAACCGCTAGTGGTTAGCCTAACCGCCAGGGTTAACTCTCAAACCCTTTTGGAGCAGTTTTGGTATTTTGCTCATATCTTGAGCATACGACATCGGATTTTTGACTTCCTTATATCGTCGAAAAGATCTTTCCGAGTTCTATCTTATTATGTAGGTTTGATTTTCTGGTTTTGCAATTTTGATGTCTATTTTTTAGTTAAAGTCAGAACTTATGTTTTTCACTCTCGGGGGCATATCTTTTGCGTCCGAACTCCATTTTGTGCAAACAAATAGGCGTTGGAAAGGTGTTGTAGTGATCTTTCTATATTTACTATCTATTTCATCATAAAATTTACCAAGTAAATTTTATTCAGCTTTGTGTGTTTTTACACTTTGCTCAATTACTTGGACGTTCTGGCACCTACATGGGTTCTGTTTGTGTGGGATGGGTTATATTAATTTGATCTAAATGCAGTAAGGTCAGATTTCTCAGTTTTTTTCATTTGAAGAGTTATCATGGGTTTTTCTACTCACCCTTCATTTGTTATTCTGGAATGGGGTAATTATGAGTCATGGCAAAGGGTATACTTACACATTGTAGGTGGCTTAATATTTTTCCTTATTTGTATGATCTCGTACCCAAACCAGCCACTTTAGAGGGAAACCTAGCATGGGATATTATTAGAGATCACATAGTAGGACTTATAGTGTCTAGTGTTGATCATGACATTGTGTTGGTTATATCAGACATTGATTGTCCTCACCCACTTTGGACACGTCTTTGGGAGATCTATGGAGACCCTAATCTATCTCCATTCCCAGAGGATCCTTCTTCAGATTGTCTCATACCCATTTCTTGGAGAGAGAATACACCATTTGATCATGATACTTTAAAGGATCTTGAGTATTTAGACACCCTTACACGTTCTGATGGATTAGAGGCTTGTCTCACAGTTCCCACTCTTCAGACTGAGACTTCATCAACATCTCCTGTTGCTTCTAATTCTGTGCAGCAGGGAATCATACATCTTCCAGACATAGATACTTTGGACTCTTATGTTGCAGACATATCTTTCTTGTTTGTTGAGTCTTATACTGTAGATTTGGAGGATTATTTTGAGGACATTCATCTCCTCTACCTTGACAGTCAGGTTATCATTGTTTGCCCACCATTATCCGTGCATTCTGTGGTTGCATTTCAGGATTCTCCACATCATTTTGGATTTGGCATCATTTGTTTTAGTTCAAATAGAGAGATTCTTTAGCATTCGATCATGGCACACTTCTTGAGTCAGATTGGCTCATCACTCTTCACAGGGTTTCTTTGACATCATCCTTTAGATCCGTTTCTTCCCAAGGGAGGAATATAATTTGCCACTTCAGGATCTCCTTTGGATTCTACATCAGGCATCTACCATTGTGACGGGAGTTTCTTCATTCTGGGGGGACTTTGGTGTCTCATCCCTCTCTCATGGGGGGCTGGTTGTACTTATAGTCTTGAGAGAGTCTCTTGAGCAATTTCTTTTCTGCATTTTTATATCTCTTTTTGGAGAGGGGTTTTTCCCAATGGGTTTTCTTCTTTGTCTCTAGTTTACAGAGATTTCCTTGTATTGGGTACCTAATCAGGCCTTGTTGCCGGGACCCATTTCCTTCTTTCATAACTATGCTAGGTTAGCTTACCCCCTGCGCTTAGCTTAAGGGGGGGGGGTGTTAGAGTAATAATTAGTTTTCTTATTAATTAAATCACGTTGATTTAATTAGTTAAGTTATTACTCTTTAGTGCTTAAGCTTTCTCTTAGGTGCATTAATAATTAATTCTTTTATTAATTATTAATGTGCAACCTTGCTTTTTTAGGCTTTAGGGTTTTGTTCACCTTTATAGGTTGAACCTTGTAATTCTTTTTTCATTAACTCAGATTATAATTTAGCTCTCACATTTTGAGTAACTTCTGAGTTCTGCTTTTTCCTCCTTCTGCTTCTCTCTTGTAATAGGTTATTTGCATGCATGTATTCTTGGCATTTTGTGGATTTGTATCTCTCAAATCCTACAAGTACTTGGGATGTGTATGAAAGTAGAAAAATCTCATTATGCATAAGTATAAGGAATAAAATAATAAATAGAGGTGGGCTGCAAAGGAGAGAGTGGGTGTAGATTCAAGTTGTGGTGAGGTGTGTAGAGGAAGAGGTGCTAATGAGAGGGCCAATTTTGTAATGAAATTTGGAGTTATTTTGTTTTGTAATAAGTGATCATATTTCTTTTGAATTGCAATTCGATACTGAGTGTGAGTTTAATGTAAGAGTAGAGAGTCTTTATTGAGTGATTTTGTGAGTTGTAGATAGTGGTGAGAATAGCTCCTATGTCAGATGGTATCAAACCTAGAGGTTCTAAGTGCATAGGTAGATCACTGAATATGATGCAACCCATTCCAAGACTTGTGAGTGAAGAGTGAAGTTGTGTAAACATATTTCTGATCGTGAGGCAAATTGCACTTGAGTGTGAAGAAGTTTTGGAGCTCTCAAAAGGATCATTTTAGGTGTGCAAATTCCTAATTGGTTGAGATCTTGAAGCCACAAATAAGAGAGTGAATGTGTGAGAAAGATTGCACTAGATGAAAGGATGAGTCTGAAGAAGAGGATGAGGCAGGTAGTGAGGATGCCCATGTTGGTTTCATTTTTGGAGCGATATTGGGAAGAGATCCATTAGATGTGGAGATTCCTTTGAACAAGGAGAGTTGAAACTAAAAGGAAAAATAAATAAGAGTACAATACATGAATGAATAGAAAATAGAGGAGGAAATGGTCATGATGGACCATCAATTGGTGAATGGAAGTGATGCAAAATAAATTACCTTGCAGGTTGAGGTAGTGGAAGAAAAGGTAGATCAAAAGGAAGAGGTTAACAAGTGTTGGGTATCTGATCAAGAACTAGAAGATGGTTGTGAATTTCTTAGAGAGGAAATTGAGAGAATTGAAGAATTGTTTAATGCAACAATGGATGCTGAAGAAGATAAAGAAGATGTGGATGCAATGATGGAATGTGAAAAGGCTACAGATGATGAAGATCAAATTGAAGTGGATGTTGAAGTATTAGAAGAGCATGAGGTAAAATGTGAAAATATTACATTAGTTTTCATATATTTGTAAGGTTTAAAGTAAGAGAATGTAATTGCAGATTTACATATAGGTGTTGAGTGTTTGTGTGTAGAGCATGTTGAAGACGTTGTAGGATATTGGTGGTGGTGGTTAGTTTGTGGAAAACAATATTCCATAAAAAGGAGAGGAGAGTAGTGAGTATTTAGAGAAGAATAAGAGAGAACCTTTGGCAAAGGTGGATGGTCTATGATGGACATGAGTCCATGAGAAGGAAGAGGAGAAGGGGACACACTAGGTGGAGAAGTTCGACAAGTGTCCCAAATAAGTGATTTGAGAGGCAAAGGAAGAATACTTATGATGTACCTAATGCATCAATGGGGTCTTTTGTAAGTTGTTTACAACCTAGAAGAGTATTTTAAGTAATTAACCCCATTTTGTGAGCTTGTGCTTGCAAATTTTCCTACTTGACATGTTTGATGTAGGAGCATACTGTGTGAATTAATAATCAACATCAATTAAAAATGTTTCTTCATTTGTTTATTTTCTTCAGTTTTTTTTAGTTGGGAGATCAATTTTTAATTGTGCTAAGCAAGTTAGGTTTAACCTTAGCTCTCTGGTGGTCATGAACATCCATCAATTGAGATGGTAATTTCAACTGCCATGGTAAAATTGTATGTGGAAACATGGACATGAACATGAACTATTTCAAAAGATACCTCAATGGAGTGGTGTCTCAAGGATTTCATTATTGCAGGATGTGTGTTGAATGAAATTATTGGAAAGTCTTAAAAAACTTTCAGGAAAAGACAAAATAGGAAAGAGTGAAGCCAAATTCCACATCCTCTGCGAACATCCTTACAACCTGTACAAAATAGAATCTTTGACACACTATTTGGACATCCATCAAAGCACAATAGAAGGGGAATTTTACCAAATGTTGTAATTAAAGTTGCCACATATGCAAATGTGGAAGTAGAGACAAGTGATTTATTTGATAGATTACATCAATAAAGAGATGTCATCCCCTGGAATATGATGATTGTAGACTATGCACAAATGAATTTGTTGAAAAGTATTTAGAAACTACTGAGAAAATCCAATGGTAGGTGTAATTCTAGTCGTTGCCAACCTAAAATAAATGACAAACTTCATAATTAAGAGGCTTCAAGTTGTGAAAGCAAGGGAAGCAACCTTAGTAACACAAGAAATAAGAAAGAAAATGGAGGAACTAAAGGGGGCATTGAGAGAAAATAAATATCATTATGTAGAGAATAAAAGGAGAGGGTGTCAAGGCCTAGTGTGAGTAGAGGTGTGGGCAAAAAGATAAGACATAGATGCAACACACAAAGGGGAAGTAGTTGCCATGTACATGAAAGTAGAAAACTCCCATTCTGCATAGGTGTAAGGCATAAAATAATAAACAAAGGTGGGCTGAAAAGGAGAGAGTGGGTGTATACTCAAGTTGTGGTGAGGCATATAAAGGAAGAGGGGCTAATGAGAGGGTCAATTTTGTACTGAAATTCAGAGTCATTTTGTTTTGTAACAAGAACTTATGATGGTTTTTCTTTTAAATTACAATCTGGTATTGAGTACGAGTTTAATGTAAGAGCAAAGGGCCTTTGTTGGGTGCGATTTGTGAGTTGTAGATGATGGTGAGAATATCCCCTATGTCATTTATATAAATAAAGTGTGGATTGGACATAACATTTCAAATGGTGTTTACCTATGTGGTCAACAATCCATATACCTGCATAAATGTGGCATTCATATTATGCATATTATATACTAATTTTCTACCATTGGGTAAAAGCACAATAATCGGTCACCCCTAAGGACATTTTAGGGCGCAAATTCACGTTAGTCTCGGCCGATTCTAACATGGCCGAGTCCTCGTGGGTGCCACGCGGTGCTGAGTGGCACCTACGTGGCTTCGAACTCTCGGCTGAGAGGTACTCGGCCAAGTTATACTCGGCCGAGTATGCCAATCTTTTTAAAACCCCCAAAATAGCCCACTAGCCCCTCATTTGCACTTTGAGGGGCTAGAATTCAGCGTGTGGGGTGAAGGTGAAAACTCGGCCGAGTATCAGGTAGGTCCCTTTTTTTTTTTTGTTTGTTTAAATGTTTTACTGTATTTATGCATATGTGTAAAATGATTTTTTTTTATGTAGCATTATAATATAATTGTTTTTTTCTTCATTTTCTAGAAATGAATTTTTTTAGGTTGAACATAATTGATGTTATTTCAAAACATCTAAATGCAAATCCAAACTTAAATGCAAATGCAAACTCGAATTCTGAAACATAAACGCAAACCCAAATTCAAAATTCTGAAACATAAACGCAAACCCAAATTCAAAATTCTGAAACATAAACGCAAACCCAAATCCAAAATTCTGAAACATATTTACGGAAACCCAAATCCAAAATTCTGAAACATTTATACGTGTAAACTTTAAATCAGGTAAAATCATATAATTTAACCATAACGTAAACTAAAAACATAACTATACATACCATTTGAAATTATGTAGGGAATTAATTTAAGATATATATATGACTATATATATTTATTACTTGAGAACGTGCCAAAAATCTTTGTCATAACTTGATCATTCTATCTACATTTTCATTACGTACTCAATTTTCAATATTAGTACACATAACAAAACCCTAGAAGTTTTACATACTAGGTTACATAAATTTTTAGATATTAATTTACTATGTTAATTTATGTGTACATGTGTGCAATTTTCAATGTTTAAAATTTCTGAACTTTTGTTTAAGAAAATGTTTCATGTTGAAGATGTAAATTTAATTTGTTTTTAAAATTTAAATATGTACATGTAGATCTACATATTTTTTAATTTTTTAATTTAAAAACATGTTCTTTTTCAACACACATGTATATTTAAATTGATTTCCTGTACTAAGTGTATGTACATGTATGTGCCCACTTGCAGCGAGTGCACTTTTTATCTATCTAGATATTACATTTCTGTACATCACATGACTTATACTGGTTTAGACCCTAGCATGAGAGGTAGTCAGGCCTCACGAGCATCGTCAGGCCGTCATGATAGCCCACAGAGTCATGATAGTCATAGACAGGAGACTATCATGAGGATGCACGCCGCTCTAGCTGCGCTAGAGAGGACGTTGCAGAATAGTGCTACCCTCCCTAATAGGGAGAAATTGATTTCCATTCGTATAGAGTTGATGAGTATGATTTAGAAGGCTGAATCATACAATCCATATGATGATTCGTCTATTGATTCTTTTTACCATAGCATATCTAGCACTGTTACAAGTATTGTCAGTTGGAGGACAGTTGATGGGGACGTTACTATTACTCAAGTTAAAAACATGTTTGGGACCCATTACATAGATAAGAAAGTGGTTAGAGCATATAGGGTGAGAAAATGTACAGATCAGTTAGTAGCTCCTTTTATATATCCCAGATGGTTGGCGGCACATCATATGTGGCCCCAAAAGGATGAGGTGCCCTTATATTTCTGCAAACAATTGTTTGCAAAGTTCCATTTAGGGCATGATGTCGATTACACAGATTTACCTCCACATGTCGGTCAGGGTCGGGGGAGATACCAGGATAAGTGTAGATGACCTGATGCACCACAACCCCTATTAAGAGGGCATTGGTGGGTCAAAACCTTTTGGTTCTTCCAAAGGTTTGGAGACCTTCACTAGAGCAGGACATGTTGCTGCTGAGGATTCACGGGTAGACATGTTTTCTAGCATTGCCACCATTGTGACTCAGGTCGATGAGTTGTCATCTGATCGTGTGGGTAGGTATATGCTCAGATCCCAGACGAGCGCATGCATTGATCCTTCTAGTCCGTTTTATGATCCATACATCCGATATGATCTTCCCACTCCATATGAGATATTATGGCTACCAGAGGATCATTTGCGTGACATGAGCTTGAGTTTAGTCAATGATCTCCTTGTAGCTTACCAGCACGTTTCTATGACACATGGGGTTCCTCCATGTGATATTTATGCATTTGTTCGAGGAGACCAGGCCTCGAGATCCTCCACATGCAGCAGTCAAGGATGAGGAGATGCAAAGGCAGGTACCTCCAGACATGAGGATTTCCAGATACATCCTACAGCTCCATGACAAAGTGTGGATGATCTTACACCGCCTTGACAGCACACACAGGCTCCCATATATTAGATACCTACGACCTCCCGATTTCACACTAGATTCTCAGATTTGCTTATGGATGACGACATTGATCCTGAGACAGTGTCCTTACATTCTTCTGAGTTATCTGACATTGGACGCGCATTACACCAGGTACACTTGAAAGGTCATTTAATTTCAAGATTCAAGAACAATTGAAAGTAATTTTGTTTCCTTATAATTTATTTATATCAATTCCATTGATATATATAAATTTTTTTAACTATATATATTTTAAATTAAATTTCAAACTAGGCACAGGGCACTACGAGGGGCGCTGCATATGGAGATTTAGAGCACCCTGTTGATCCGATTCATCAGGATATAGAGGTAAATTTTAATTTAAATTATTTGTAAATAGTTTATTCATTTTAAGCTTGGTCTGGATTTAAATATATTAATTAAATTTGTTTTAAAATTGTTATGTATGTATATTGGTACATATACAGACTCAGGTCCAGTGGGATGATGATCCACATAGGCCTGCATCGAGTGGTGATCATGGCGGTTATTGATCTAGAGATTTACACATGAGAGATCTATATTATATACGTGCACATCTGTTTTACATTGATAGTACTTTGATACATTGATAGTACTTTGATACATTGATATTTACTTTGATATACATTGAGTCATTGTTTTATTTTGATCTATATATCTAGATATTTGTACATTGTTACATGTACATGCAGATTTGCATTGATCATTGTTACGTATGCAGATTAACATTGATCTAGATATTTGTACATTGTTATGTATGCAGATTTACATTGATCTATGTATGTGTATATTTGTACATTGTTATTTGTTGTACATGTATGTATTTTTTATGTTTTATATGTTGATCTAAATTAAATCAAGTTCAATTTCAAACTTCAAACTTAAATTAAATCAATTTCAAATTTCAAACTTAAATTAAATCAATTTCAAAATTCAAACTTTGAAAACTTCAATTAATTTCAATTTACCTAATCAAGTAATTGAACAATTTACCTAATCACTAGATTTTTAAATAACCTA
>MU228147.1:5612-40054 GCA_018584345.1 Thuja plicata | reverse complement strand
GTTCGACTTTGAATACTTATAACGGGCAAAGTATACATCAAAAACACTTCTTTCTTTTTTTGGGCACTAGCTATACATGTCATCTAAAACATATTATGAAATTGGAGGAAAAACTAATGTTTTACTTGTAATGATTTGGCGGGAAGTAAACTCCTTGATTTATAGTATTTTTCACGAAATGAAAAATAAATCTTAAAATTTCAAAAAACATATTAATTTTGGTTCAATTTTTTTTAAAAAAAATTATAGGCATATAATTCAGCCTATTTCACACATTTCATTAGTTTATATCATCTTCAAATTCTCAACAAAAATGTGAATTTTATGCCCTTGAAGTTTTACAGTTTTGGTGTTGTCGTCATTTTCCTTTGTAAAAGGGTGACAGATTATTGTGCTTTTACCCCATTATTACAAGTTTTTGTCAAGCCCTAGCATAACATGGGGCTGAGAAAATTAATGACATAAAATTTTATTTTTTTAATACATATTTTAGAAAAATAATATCAACCTTTAAGTACTCAAATTTTATTAACAAATACAAATACACTTGTGCGAATAAAATAGGGCTCAATATGCTATGTTTATTTTCAATGATATATAAGCTCTTACACATAAATACAAAAAACCCAAGCACCCTAAAATTCAAGAGCGCATAAATAACCATAAAGGTAGTTGACATAATCTTAATATACCACTAGGTACCCATAATTTCTCACATCCATGTCCCTAATGATTTATACTTTCTTAGAAACAAAATGCAAAATCTAAAGATGAACAATAATATCACATAGCTACAATGAAAAATAGAAATAATTCGTGGATTTCTACCAACTTAGAAATTAATAACCATAAAAAAAACTTAGACACAACCAAGAAACCCTCATACCTTAAAAAATCTATTATAAAAATCTAATTTAGTCTTCGACAATACAATCAAATATTAGCTAAATAACCCTCCTTTGCAACACCAATCAAGAATGTAAGTGTTGTGCATCAACTTGCTAAAGTAAATTTCACTTGATTTTCATATCTATTTAAAAACTAATATGATCAAACCTTATAGATCCAAACACACATATACATGCAAAAATAATTGCTAAACATAACAAACACAAACATTGAACATTAATACATGGATGCTAAAATAATCAAGCATCTTGCTATCTTGATAATAAACAAATCACATGGAATAGCCTTCCTTGCCCAAAGAGACACCGAAACCAATTTTTTTTTTCGATGGGGAACAAGAAACCAATAGTCGTTTTCTATGAGGAACGAACCTTATAGATCCAAACCAACATTACAAATGTTGAACATTAACACACAAATGCAAAAATAATGAAATATCTTATTATCCCCATAATGAAGAAATCACACACAATTTTCTTTCTTGCCTAAAGGAACAATGAAGCCCTCTCTTCTTACCTCTTAAATCATAACTATGGAGCTACTTCTAACTCTTAGTTTTTATTTCAAGGCCCCACTATAATCTCAAAACCTCTCTCACACATGCGAACTCCCCTATTTTAGGATAACATATCTCACATGCATATTACCATATAATTAATACTTGATTAATTAAATAATAATCAATGAGTTACTTTTCTTACCAACATGACTTGTAATGTAATAACTTTATATCTTATCTTAGTTGTCTTGCACTTATTCATTACTGTACATGTTTGTTTATTTATTAAAGTTAAAAAGAATATTAGATTTGTATTTAAAAAAATCTTACATGATTATGATGTAATGATTATGCAATCACTTTATTCACTTGTAAATATAATTTTAGACATATTCAATAGATTCCATAAATAACTCTTAGAGATCTAATTCCATTAGGGTTGGTCTTTAATTACTTCACTTTAGTGTGCAATAGAATAACTCACACTTTAGTTAGATCACAACTAGTAAAGACGGGGAAAAGACCTCAATTTCAAATTTTGAATTTAAATATTCAAGACTCAAATTTATGGGTACATAGATGATATAAGGCAAATTTGTACTCATAGACCTTACCACCAACATCAAGCAAATCATCTCGAAATTGAAATCACCTTTCTAAAATTTAAACAATATCCATATCAAAATCAAATGATGTTATTTACCAACTTCCATATAAAACAAATTATCTTACATGTCAATAAATATATTTATAAACAACCTGCCATTATTGATTATTCTTAATCAATTAAAATAAGACAAATATTTATCAATTTTAATATAAATAAAATATACTATCATTATAAACTATTTAACCATTACAATAAATAATATTTAAATAAAATAGTCACTGTCAACTTAAAACATATATTTTTTATAATAATTATAAAATTCTCACTAGTACAAAAGGTAATTTTCCTTTCATTACCTTACAAAGGTGATGTAACAAATGGAAGCCTCCATGAAACCAGTCCTAACTACTCATTGCCTCAACTTGTTTAGCAACCCCACCCCCTAAAAAAATTGTCATTATTTAGCATATGATTACTAATGTTTATGGGATCATCATATTATGTATATAACATATGATTACTAATGTTTACAATTTAGAGATATTTTATGGAATTTATATTGTGAGAGAATATTCTTTATATTTCTTTTAATAAATTTGAATTTGAAATTATGTTGGAAATTAAGAATTGGTTATTTCTGTATAACTTCCTGAGAGCATTTTCTTTTAATGTTTGATTTTGATTGTTTTGGGGGGGTTGGATGGAGACTTTGGGGAAGTTCTCATAATTTTGGGAGGGATCATGGTATCCTATTTTGGGAATTTCATACTTGGAGTTTTGGATTTGATCTCAGTTTGGAAAAGCTTCTAACAAGAGTTTTATCTAATCAACTTCTCATCAGCATCTTCAAAATTCTGATTTTGAGGTAGGGTTTTTCCATTTTGAATCTTGTATCTTTGGGATTTTATATTTTAAAGAAGAAAAGATGTTGGATTCATTTTTTCTTGTAATGTATTTACGATATTTATTAGAAGTGTATGAGTTTGGGGCGAATTAGTTCTAGTTACTCGGTTTAAAACATGTTGTGGAAATTTTGCTCCTTGAATCTCTTTTGAAAACAATTTGTTTGGTTCTCTTTAAAATAGAACAATAATTTGTCAATAGATTTCACAGTGATTTTTGTCATTTGGATTGTCCATTGGTTCAAGTTGATGTTTAGTAGCTTTAGACTAGACTTCCTCCATAATTTTTGGTAGTTTTTGCAATTGTGTCTTGGTGGCATATTTGGTTGTACAAATTTCTGTTCAGTTTGATTTATTTTCCTATGAAAATAATGGGCTAAGGAAGTTTCCAACACCTCATATCCAATTTTCCCTTTTTATTTTGCACATATCACTAATGTAACTTGGATAACAATAATTATATAGGTAATTGATACCTACAACTCGCCATTGTCTGTGGATATTGTTAGCAAATAAAAATTACCAATGTTTTTGTTTTTTATCCATATTTTTTTGGATAAATATGCTTTGCTTAGTGTTTAAGCTAACTAAGGAATATCTCCATTTTTTCAATTTTATTCCTATTTTTCTCCACTTTGTGCTTTGAGGAAGTTTATATATTGTAAATCTATTCATTTGTAATAAATGAGAAATTCTTCTTTCATCTCATTGATCTTCTTCTGAATTTTTTCTTTATGCATCTACAAGTTCTTTTTTTCTAGCTAGATCCAACGTTTGCAGGTTAGCTAAAATTTTACATGCTACCAGAGCACAAAATTTTACAGATCTACCATTTTGGTGGATATCATGCTATATTGTCTTCTTGAAATCTGTATGTTCTTTCTCACCACCTTATAGTTTCTCTCCAGCAATTGCATATGAAATAATACCATAATATGTCACGATGCAACTACTCTTATTCTCGTCGTTCATATTTCTAGAAGTATTATATCTATTTTCTTTCATTATTATGAGGAAATATGATTAAATTATTCAATTCAAACCATGCCCTGTTTCTTGCTGCACACGCTTGGCGACTTCAGTGTGTTACCTCTTCCATCTATGCCTCTCTTAGCTACACTCTGCAGTACATTCTTCAAGTGAATTATCTGGTTTCTTTGGTCCCTTGATCATGGTGACATGGTCACCAAATCTCATTTCCCCCCATCAAATTGCTTCATTGTGTTCCTATTAAAAGAAACATGTAAATACAGTCCAGCGAGTTCTTAGATTTGGTGTTCTCTTGATTTCATCATGGACGAAAGATGTAGTTTTTATTTAATATTCTTGTCTTTCACTATTATAACCTAAACATATCTTGTAACAGTGTTCAAGTTTTGACCTCTTGTGTAATTATCATTCTATTAATATAGTTTTGTAAAGAGTGATATTCGAAGGCTGAAACAATACTACATATATACATATATACACATATATGTATGTATGCATGTATGTTGACTTTGTGTTATAATCATTGCGATAAGCTATGCATATTTACATGTTACTAGTATTTGTAATACTCTTAGGGATGGAAAACAATGATCTTTAATACAATTGTCATATGTTTTATATGAAGATGGTGTTTACATATGTTGAATATTTCATGAATTTGGCACTGATTAGGAATAAATTAAGTAGATTGTAAATTATTTTATCAAGTTAGAAATTTCTATTTTGGTTAGATAAAATATTTTGTCAAGTTTTAGTTTGCGAACTATGCCATGACATTTGAATTTGAATTGTATGGTCATTCTTACTTGTTGAATGAAAATTCTACTATGACTTGGATATTAAGGAATGGTGTATTTAGTTAGTTTTTGTGGTTGGGAAATTCTTATGATATTAGAGGCATGGGGTTTCACAGTTGTATTCAGTTTCTTGTCCTCATTCGTTAATTTGATGTTTTCATGACGTTATTGAGTTCCATGTTATCTTGTGATTCCAATCTCATGCACATGTAAGGTGTATTATTTGGGTTTATGTTGAATAATGTTTCAAATTTAATATGATGGATCCACTACATTATTTTATGCAACAATCTTGGATGTAATGAGAATCTAAGTTTGGATTGGTGTTGGAACCTTGGAAGTGCCAATGTGATTTTATCATGAGATGTACATGATGGTGCTCTAGACCTTGTTGCTGATCTTCAATATGTTGGACGTATGATATTTCTATCGATGATTTTGAGGTTATAGTACTTGTTTGATTTTAATTTTGATGGGGAGGGTATTCTAGGAGCAATGTTAGGAGAGTGGATCACAATGGGGTTTGGGGCCCTAAATGGACGCCAGGGTAACCCATTGTGGAGTTGTAATCAAGTGATAACTTAATAAAATGAACCAGGTTTAG
Source organism: Thuja plicata (assembly GCA_018584345.1). Classification (NCBI taxonomy): domain Eukaryota; kingdom Viridiplantae; phylum Streptophyta; class Pinopsida; order Cupressales; family Cupressaceae; genus Thuja; species Thuja plicata. Next base: position 34,743 of record MU228147.1, on the reverse strand, counting down.
TTGACACATTAATCAAGATAATTGTTTTTCCTCACCCATGGCCATGAAAAAACTTGTGTGGACCATGGATGGGTTAGAGAAGGCCCAGTGGCACGTGTGACATTGATTGACAAATTGACTTCCTTGTCCTCATGAAATTTTGTCGGTTCCACATGAGTTCTTACATGGGGGAAAGGGTATAGGGAGAGACTAATAGGGTAACCCTGTATAGTCAGGAACTATGTGATGACACTCTCCTACACATGTCTTAGAATCTCCTCAAATTATCCTTGTGGTTTGCCTCTAGTATCCTATGTTGTATCCCTTGTGAACCTTTGTGTATGCTTGAGTTCCTTGTGTTTAAGCCTTGTTGTGGTTTTAATGTGTGGTGTGGGGCCTTAGTGTCTACCTCCTGAGCACAACAGGAGAGGGCCTTCAGGCTCCACGTGGTTGGGTGGTAAGTATTTTTCATTGAGGTCTAGATGTTCGTGATTGCATGGATGGATCCTTGTTCCAATGCCTTCACTCATTGCTGCATTATAGATCTTCATGTTGTACATTTTGTTATCCTATGCCATGTGGTACTCATGTATTATATATTGATGTAATTTTCATACTCCTTATAGGAGATTATTTTATTTATGATCAAGACAATGTAATTGTATACTCTCTATAGAGAAAATGTCAATGTAACTATATTATGTCATGATGAATTATAGAATTGTAATATCTATGGTAGATGGGTTGTTGTTGTGATTAGCATCATGTACTTGTAGAGTATTTGTTATGGATTAGGAATATGTGGCATGAGGTTTAAAATGAACATAGATTGTTAATGATTAGACTTGTGCATTATCTCATTAAGGTTTCTTAGATTAGATCATGTGTTTACGCGTTGCTTAGTAGCGACGTTAAGGGACCTAAGAGGACATGGTATAGGGATGTGATGTTTAGTACTATTTCATGTTAACAATATATTACATCAATTATTTATTTCCATTGTGTGTAACAATATGTAATAAAAAAATTGCCATGTTCTTTAGCATTTGTATGTTGTCCTCTCAGGTTCCTTGGTGAGGCATTACATCTACCAACTTATAAATTAATAACCATAAACAAACTTATGCTCAACCAAGAAAACCTCATAAATTAAAAAATCTATCATGAAATTCTAATTGAGTCTTTGACAATACAACCAAATATTAGCTATTGTAACCCTCCTTTGCAATACCAATCAAGAATTTTAGTGTTGTGCATCAACTTGCTAAAGTAAATTTCACTTGATTTGCATATCTATTTAAAAACTAATACTCCTTTTCTATAGGGATCAAACCCTCTAGATCCAAACACACATATACATGCAATTTTTTTTGCTAAACATAACAAACATTGAACATAAACACATGATGCAAAAGTAATGAAGCATCTTACTATCTTGATAATAAACAAATCACATGCAATAGCTTTTCTTACTCAAAGGGAAACAAAAACCAATTAATTTTTTTTTCTCTGAAAAACTAAAAACCAATAGTCTTTTTCTATGGGATCAAACCTTATAGATCCAATCAAACATAACAAATGTTGAACATTAACACATTAATGCAAAAATAATGAAACATCTTATTATTTCCAATGAACACATCACATACAATAATCTCTCTTGCCCAAAGGGATAACTAAAACCCTCTCTTCTTACCTCTTAAATCATAACTGTTAAGCTACTTCTAACTCTTAGTTTTTATTTCAAGGCCTCTCTATAATCTCAAAACCTCTCTCATATAAATACGCAAACTCCCCTATTTTAATAACATATCCCACATGCATATTACCATAAATTAATAATTGATTAATTACATAATAATCATGATTAATTACATAATAATCAATGGGTCACTTTTCCTACCAACATGACTTGTAATGTAATAACTTTATATCTTATCTTACTTGACTTGCACTTGTTCATTATTGTACATGTTTGTTTATTTATTAAAGTCAAAAAGAATATTAGATTTATATTTTGAACAATCATATATGATAATGATGTAATGGTTATGTAATCTCTTTATTTACTTGTAAAAGTAATTTTAGATGTCTCAATAGATTCCATAAATAACTCTTACAGATCTAATTCCATTAGGGACAATCATTAATTACTTCACTTTAGTGTGCAATATGAATAACTCACACTTTAGTTAGATCACAAATAGCGAAGACGCGGAAAGGGTCCCAATTTAAAATTTTGAACTTAAATGTTCAAGATCTAAATTTGTAGGTACATAAATGATATAAGTCAAATTTGCAATCATAGACCTCACCACGAGCGTCAAACAAATCATCTCTAAATTGAAATAACCTTTCTAAGATTTAAACAATATCCATATCAAGATCAAATAGTGCTATTTACCAACTTCCATATAAAACAAACTATCTTACATGTCAATCAATCTATATATACATATCTTGTCATTATTGACAATTCTTAATCAATTAAAATAAAACAAATATTTATCAATTTTAATATAAATAAAATATACAATCATTATTAACTATTTAACCATTACAATAAATAATATTTAAATAAAGTAGTCAGTACATATATTTTTATAATAATTATACAATTCTCACTAGTACAGAGGTAATTTTCCTTTCATTATCTTCAAAAGGTGATGTAATAGAGATGGAAGTCTCCATGAAACCACTCCCCTTCCAACTACTCATTGCCTCAACTTTTCTATCAACCCCACCCAAAAATAATGTCATTATTTGGACTTTTAATTTATAATAATGTCAATTTTGAGTGGAATTTTCTTACATTTGGAGGAGAAATTTCTTAAATAGTTTAAGAGGGAATAAAATGTATACTATTTTTAATTTTAAGTGACAAATTTAGCTTGACATTTGTCCCATTTTCTCCCTTACCCATGTGAGAGTCTTTTGTAATGTAGCTTCCATCTTTATACTTTTTAATAATGACAGCAAGGTTGGTGAGCAAGCAATGTCACAAGTATTTAAAAAATAAATTAATAAATTAAAGTTGTTAACAATGATGAGTGTAGTGAAAGAGAAGAATTTAACAAGAAGTTTGATAGAGAAGGTTTATTTTATTTTATTTATGTTATATTTTAATTGGTAAGAATGATTTGTAATAAATGGTAAATTGGAATTTTCCATATTTTGATTAAATATATATTTTAATTGTGATAATTCAGTTTAAAATGATTTTTAATATAATAAATGTTTTTATTTTATTTTTATAGGTGTGTGTTTACTTATCATGTTGTAATTGGTTAACATATATATGTGATTTAAGTTGTATCTATTAAAAATAAGCTTAAGTGTTTTGTATTATCTTTGACTAAAATTTTTGTTTGGGTTTTGTTTTTGTTTTTAGAATGATTTGTCACTTTTTTTCTTGTAAATTATTTGTAAACTTTTATCTTTGTCATGATCTATTACTCTTGCTTTTGGTATAGTTGATCTTAATGATTCTATAAATTTTTTAATCTAAAGATCGAAGGGCTATGATCTTGTAGAGAATGCTAACTAAAATTGTTTAGCTACTACAACTAAAATTGTTCACCTACTATTGTTTGGCAATATAAAACACATTTCAAGAAAGAATTTATTGATTTTCTAGTTACATGACTCTAATATTAAAAACCTATCAAGGAAGAATTTATTGATTTTTAAGTTGTTTTTTCCTAGAAGATTATCATTTAGTTGTTTTTATTCCATCGTGTGCCAATTTTTTAACATCAAAGTTTTAGATCATGCTTAGTTATTGTTTGTTGTAAAGATTTATAAATGAGAATTTTGAGAGATTATATTGAAATCGAATTTATAATAAATTCATAAAAAGGAAAAAATTAGAATAAAAACATATGTCATATCCACATAATACTAACTTAGTATTGAACAATTACTACAACAATTACTATGCCTCCAATAATACTAACGGGTAGCGGAGTTGGTTTGAGGTTGTGGGTGGATGACTCATGGTCTTGGGACTATTCATGGTCATGGGTTTGACTCTCCCTATTTTTTACCCTACCTCAATATAAAAGTATAATATTTTATAACTATTTTTTATCCAAATAAAAATGGAAGCCCAAAAATCAAAAATCCAAACCCCATCTATAAAACTTTATAATAAATTCTACATAACAACAAACCACTTTTTATTATAAACTCTCAAATCAACTGTGAGAAATATTTCTCCCAATTTAAAATTTGGTAAATAACTCTCGCTCCATTATAGCCCACGTTAATAAGCGGTAAAAAATAAAAATAAAAAGAATGGTCCACAGATCATGATATCAAGTTGAAGTAAAATGCTCCATAATTTACCAATCCTTAACCTGTCCTAACATTTCGACTAGTCACAAAGTTGAGTTTGGATTCTGCTTTGCATTGAATTCTACATATGGTATTCCGCGGTAGCTAGATTTTTTGAAGAAGTGTAGTTGAATAACATACAGATTCCTGGATAATGCTACATTGCACAGAAGAGGGTTTGGGATTCACAAACATGTGTATTTCTGAATGACGTTTCCTTGGATTGTTACAAATTGAGAATCGTAATGGATAGGAAGGTGTCAGAAGGGGGAAAGGATGAAGTTGTAGATGTTGAGAAGGGGGGGAGTGTGAGTGTGAGTGTGAGTGGGGATGGAGAGAGAGAATGCAGGGTATGCCATATGGGTGTGGAAAAAAACCAGGACATTGAGTTGGGTTGTGCCTGCAAGGCAGATCTAGCTTTTGCCCACAAGCAATGTGCAGAGACCTGGTTCAAAATCAAGGGCGACAGGTAACTTCACTAATTCTTACTTCTGCTATTAAAATCACTGTTATCTGCTTAGATTGTTATGTTAAATAGATTGGTTGTATCTTGGCTCAGGCGGCTAAACTTGGTGTGATTTCTCACTTGTATTCCTTGTTCTATGCACAATAGTCTTTTCCTCTCCTCAGCCAACTGTTGGGTAAACCTCCTTTGGTCTTATTTGGGCCCCCCAGAAATAATCTTGTTCCTAGTGCTGGAAGTTCGTAATATGATTTTGAAAATATCTGCTACATGCCCATTTGCTAGCACCTGTGGATGGTAAAAACCCAATAATGTTACCCTCTGTAAATCTTAGCTCCTGTTGTTCTGGTTCACCAATTTTCAGCACGTATGCCTTTTGCTATCCAGATAGGAGTCAAGCACATTCAATGCCCTTTCTCTTGGTAATGCACCCTGTTCTTTGTGGTTCCCCAAATATTTGTTCTGGCCCTTTTTACCTCTGCTCAGACCTAGTGACCCTTGACAAGTTGAAAACCAGACAGTGAATGCACATTTGCAGCTTTACATTTCCAAACAAGTGCGTACTTTCCATGTTCACTGTTAGAGCATTACATTCCCAAACAAGTGTTTATTTTCTGTGTTCTGTTTTAGGGAGCCCATCAGAGCATCCGAATCTTACAGTCTTCCTAGAACATTGAGAGACAGGTGATCTACGGTTCAATAAATCTGTCAATGGGACAGTGCACTCATTGCTGACGATCTGGGCACTGATAACTGGGTTATGCTTAGTCTGTTTTCAGATTTCATTGCAACTTGTCGAATTTTAGAATAATGTAATAAATGTTTTGCTTTCAGTATTGTGAAACAGTTTTTGTTCTATAAGTGACGCTGGTTATCAGTAACTCAAGCGTGTCTGAGACTTTTTTGGTCCCTAGTTTTCTTGTTAGCTAGTAATGATTTAACCAGGGTTATAAATCTTGTCATGGCAAGGCTTAACTTTCGTGAACTTTAAATTTTATAGAGGTAGTTTGGAAATATACTAAATTTGCCATATTAATCGTTTTACAAATTGGCACTGAATCTTCTGCCATAAAGATCCATACGTTCTTTGAATTCACCTTTACGAGGTTGTGCCCACATCTGAACTGGATTATAGAACTTGATGTAAATTTTTATTTCTATCCATTATGATTCTTGCTAATTATTGTGATGCCGTATTTCAATATTTAAAATGCTTATCTTTTTGAATGTACGCAGTTAGGGGACGTGCTTAATTAACTCTGTATAAATGCAGAAGTAGCAACCCAATTCTCTAATTAAAGCTTAAAGCAAAATGAGAACATTAAAGTCTTTATGGAATGTCACAATAAGTTGTTTTTGTAAGACCTTATAATAATTTTTCATTGTATCCTTGAGCAAGCTGACCTTTTCAAGGTATTAAATATGCTTATCAATGATTACCATTTTAGTTAAGTATAGAAATGTAGAAGTATTATATTTTGCATCATGCAAATCTTTCTAGTAAACATGTTCGTTAACTCAAGGGATGGAATTTCTGTAAGCCAAGTAAGTCTATTCAAAATTTTACTTGCTTTGTATCACTTTTTCAATCGCTTATCTATTGTTAATCCCCTTATGGCCTCTAACTAACTGCCCGATGGCCTAACCTGTAACATCTCAATTCCTATTACTTTTTGAGCCTTTGTGAACGGCAATTACATATTTTATTTTGAGAGCTTGCAGTTGGAGAAGTTTCTAGGTGGGTCTAATGGTGAAGGCATGTTTACTAGATAGAGGAAGCACAAGTTGAAATCCAGGGTGGGGCAGGGCATTTGCATTATATTGAACAGCATATAAGGTAAATGGAAAACAATCCCCTTGTGGATTTCCATGAGGAGGGTCTCATACGTCAAATTTGTGTCTCCCTTGGTAGTGACTTAAAAAGCCGCTACCATCTTTATCATTATCAAATGCATAAATGAGGCATGAATTTTACAATTCTTTTCTAAATATAAAAAGTTGTTGGCTCGGTTGATTTTGATGTGAATATGTTGCTTGGATTGTGAACTCTGTTTTCTTAAGGTTTCTTCGCAGAATGCATTTGAAATGTTTTTGTTGGGAAAGCAGAACTATAGAAACGTTTGAATTTCATTATCATATTGGCACAGACCATCTGAAATTATGGTTTTATTTGCTTATTTTAAGTTGCAGATTTGGTCTGTTTTAGTTATCATTTACAATGAGCAGTATTTTTTATTGGCTCTATTCCTCCTAACCATCCGCAATAGTCTTCAACATGAAGAAGCTCAGATATTTATTCTTTTATATTCCTTTGCATCCTCCCATCTCTCGCCAGCCTTGTGGCTTTGTTAATGATCATTTCAGTAATGTTGACAACAGGATGGTAGAGTATGTGATAACCTTATGATGTTAAGGATGAGCCTAAAATTTAGATGCGTTGGAGTTGCAATGCAAGTTTTCTTGTTTGATTCTCAAATGGACACTTTTTTAGAATACAAAGGGAGACATCGAACTTCAGATTTTAAAAAGCCACAAAAATCAATCATTTTCAAAATCTGAAGGAGTGGAGGCAAGTTGATGCTTTAGATATTCAAAACAAAACTGGTGGATGCTAAACACCTCAAATTCATAAAGATAGTTTGAATTATGTACAAATAAACAAGCATTAGTAAATTTGAGAAAAACACAAAACATATTTGATAAGAGTGAAGATATAACTAAATCCTAATTATTGTCACTCAAAAGTTTTCGGAGTTTACAGTTGCACTGCAGCTTTGGGTTCCATTAATTTACGTTAGTGCTCCCAAAATACATGCCAAACAGGTATTAGGCTGGTTAAGCTGATTCCTCTTTATAGCCCAATGATTTTTTTTCCTCTTCTGTTTTGTCACCCATTCCGTTTCTTCAGTCCGTAGAGTTTGTATGTCTTCAATGGTTGTTCATCCCTCCTATTATTAACCTCCTGTATGCTCTTCATTTTTTTTCCCTTACCTGTGCCTTATAAGCATATAGGCGTCTTGTTTTATCCATAATGGTTATGTATTCTTGTTTGTTTGTTGTTTCCTGTTGTTTACCATTCTTTTATAAATATGTTTCTTGGTCACATGCTTGTTTAGGAATTTTAGGATGCAGCTTTTAGTTGCTTATAAGTTTACAATGGGGGAAAGGCCAGTTGATTGTTATGTGAGCACAGTCTATGAAAAATAATTGCCATATTTCCGCCAATTGGAACTTTTCTTGTTTTAGCAACTCTTTCTATATAATTTTATTATCATATATTAATGTTGTGCTCTTTTAATATTACTTTATCTTATGAAAATATCAGTAGTTTATTATTACTTAGCAAGAATTGTGTATCTCATGCTTTGTGCTCTTTCATATATCACTTCTTTTCGTTGGTTTATTTTTCAACTTTTTAATATTAATGTCTATGCTGAGATGATTTATAGCAATCATTTAACCCATCTTAAGCTTAGTATCTCACTCCTCTAAAGCTTTGCACACTTACAGTTCTGGTAGCAGATTTTATTGGTCAATTGTGTATATGATTACTGATCTATAAAACATTTGATCTTGCAGAACATGTGAAATATGTGGCTCAACTGCCCGCAATGTTGTGGGTTTGGAGGATGGAGAGATTGTAGAACAGTGGAATGAGGGCAATGCTCCTACTTCATCAACCTCTGATGAGAGAAACTCATGGCTGGGACATCGCTTTCTTAATTTCTTGCTGGCATGTGTTATTTTTGCATTCGTAATATCCTGGCTTTTCCGTTTTGGTATTCCTGCTTGATTGCAGAAGAAAGTATTTCTTAGATTTCTCATATAAAAGAACTGAATATTCTAAAGGGCTTTATGGAGACACAGCTCTTCATTATATGTATTCTTGTTATGTTGTGGCATTAAAAGATGTGTGGAATAACTAGGATTAAATTCTTGCAAAATTGTATTTCTCATTGGAAAATCAAAAAGCAGAAACTTTTTTCATTTTCCAACCAAGAGCTCAACTTTAAAAGTCACGCTGTATCCTGCTCTAAATACCAGTGTAGGCAGAATAGTAATTCAGATTCATGTACAGTTGCAAATATAATTCTCAACTTGAACCTATATGAATGTTGAGTTTTCTCCTACTTTGCATCTATATTGATGGTTCTGATGTCCAGAAGATTACTTCTCCAAAATTTACCTCAGCAATGTGCATACTGTTTTTATAGCACGGGTTTAAGCAAGATGCTAATTTGTTGATATTGACTGCATGGCAGCAAAGCCATCAACAGATCTCAGAAGTATTTTTAGAGGACTGGGGTTCAGAGGCATGCATATAACCATTTATCAGAGTGATCTGCTTCCGGTCATTAAAAGCATCAATGTACTAAAAGAGGTGTGCTTTTATCTTGTGGTTTTCTGGTAGGTATCCTGATATATTTTCATTTGGGTGTCATTGTCATCAGGGTTACTACAAATGGTCTTCCTTCAACAGGTCTCGACCTTTACCGGTTAATTTCCAGATATACATGTTTGGCATGCTCTGCTATTTCCGGTACTATTGTAATTTAATTAAATATTTGAATGCAACATGAGGTAAACTGGAGCTTATTTTGATGTACTGTTTCTAATTTAGTAAGTACTTTTATCCAACAACATGAAGACTAGAGTGCTTTTTAATTATTGTTGCTTGATTTCTTTCATGTAGCCAAAGAATGTTAGTGAATTGCACTTCAGACTTCAGAGGACTAAATGACATTTAAGCTAGATTATTAAATCTAGGATGTGCAGGTGTAAGAAAATCAGTGATCATACTAAGAATAGCAATTCAAATTAACAGCATAATGTAGTCTTCGTGATATGACTTTGAAGGTAATGTTCACAATAACTTTGAAGGTAATGGTCACAAAACCACTCATAGGAAAGTACAAAGAATTGTCTAAGTGATATTAAATGCTCAGATTCTGAATCCTTATTAGTCTGAGTGCATCAAATTTTCATAGACCAAGTACAGGGCCACATCAAAATCTCTTCTTTCATCGCAATGCAAAAAGAACAATCTTTGATGATAGTTCTAATCATTATAAAATTGCAGGTCTGTGCAATGTGTGCATAAAATCACTAGAAGATAAACTGAGTATCCAAATGGTATAAATCAAAGAGCATTCTTTGAAGTTTTACAGTTGACATTCAGTATTCTTAGAGTGCATATTTTACCAACCATTTTTGCAGTCTAATTTTTCGTAGTTGGACATACTAAATACATAAAAACTGCCATATCTATCAAAGTAGATAAGCCTAGAGGTAAAATGTGGAGCCATGGAGACTACAATAGTGCATATAACAGCTTGGTAAGACTGAAAAATCAGATAGCGAGAATACAATCTGAATTTTGAACCATATCCTGAAAGCGCCAAATCCTACATCATCAGTTCAAAGGTATTGACCATTCTCATGTATTAACTCAAAGGCTTTGATTTGACTTACATTTTCCCAACAGGAACATGGAGTTACAGCTAGGAAAACTATGCACCTAAAATCCATAATTTTATCATCTGAACTGAAAATCTGCAGTGTGGTCATGTTCCTAGAGGTGACCTGCTACTATATCCTAGAAATATTTTGCATCTAGAATCTGAAATATATATATATATATATGAAATCATATACTAAGAGTGAATCTTCCACAACTATTGCTGCTGTAGACAGATGAAGTTTGAATTAAACAAAACTGTTTTAAAACAACAAAACATGGAATGTCAACTGACATTTAATTTTTTTGCCATTTAAACTGAATATCAACTGTGACATACCATACTCAAATGACAATCAAACCTAGGACTAGGTTTGATTGCCATTTGAGTTTGGTGTTCAGAACCTACACAACTCTTAGTCGGTCACACACTATAGGTAACTACTATAAACATCTGACTATGATGTGTATTTGATTCTTGTGAATTGATGGTTGAGTGCAAAACATTGTGCCACCTTGGCGAAGGTTATAAAGTTGCAAACACAATTTACACACTGTCATTGTTCACCACCCTTACTCGACTTGTACATTTACATCTAACTTCAACTGACTCACTAACAAAGAAGCCAACTGCTAAATGTATATTGACGATAATGGTCATTAACGACTTTCAAGGGAATAAAATTCACTAACAAGCTAACTGCTTCAATGTCTACTGACATTAGTGGTCATTAATGACCTTCAAGGGAATAAAACTAGCTAACAAGCCAACTGCTTAAATGTCTATTGACATTAACGGTCATTAACGACTTACATGGGATTGTTCACATACAATTTAATTAACAGTTCCATTAGTTAAATTTTTAACAGTGATAGTTTTCCCTTTTAGTTGAACATGGCCTTCCCACCATTCTAACATCTTAAGGGTCCTTCACACCAATTATTGATTTTAAATCATAGATTAATTTATGAATGGTTTGTCATAAAATCAGATCTATTATTTCTGTTTTAAAAAGAAATCAAGGCCATTAAGCCTTATCGGTTAATTGTAAAGAATATTGTTCAAGCTGATTTGGGTCGTACAATCACTTAGAAGATGATGTATAAATAGAAATCAGAGACTATTCTATTGTCTAATATGACAAGTATAAAAGAAGCCATACTCAACTCAACTGTGATACATGTTAATGCACATAATATAGATTATAATGATTCAACCCACTATAATGGCTGAGATGCAGGACTTAACATGCACAAACTTCAATATATGTAATAGATAAGTGATCGAGTCTATGATTTATTCTTTATCGATTCTATACAGTAGACAAGCAAGTGCAGATCAATCCAATAATATTGATATGTTCATTCGAATTTATGACAGAATATAATCTGATGAAAAGATCAGTCTATGTGATTAGATTATAAATTTCTAAACTGATTAAGAATCAACATGCTCGGATTAGACCAATGTTAATGAGTAACAAGGTCGCTTCTCAATCGCAGGCCCCCAATTCATTTAGAATTTGATAGTTTAATCAATGATCCATTGCTTTGCGGTAGCTTCGCAATTGTAAATATTGTAAGTGATTTATTCACAACATAGCATAACCATCTCTCGATTCATGGACTCATTAATAACCATCGATGCCCAAAGTATCCATGCGCGAGCTCTTGCTCATCGCTTAAAGGATTATACATAAACAACATGGGAGTTATAGTCTTGGTAACTTATCTCCCGTCAGTGAGGATGTATGGTAGTACTTCTACCACCCCTGGTCTCCTCTGCTAATGCAAGAACAAACTGTAAACATAATTTCAAATTCTTGATCTCAATCAATGTTATTATTGCATATATATATATATATACATATATATATGATCTGTACACATTCATCTCTCTCTACACACATTTTATGCTCCTCATTTGTGTGTGTAAAAGATGGGTTGAATATATATAGTTAATTCAAGTTTGAGTTCATTTGATTATAAGAATAGAATTACAGGTCCGATTCTTTTTATAAATTATCATTGTAAGTTCCCTTCAAAGTGTTTAATTAGATTTTATAACAAAATGATTATCATGAGAAAACAACCTTGACTAGACCACTTGGTTGATTAGAAATTGACAACCACAACATAATGCTAACTTGACTCTACGACTCTAGGGTAGCCAATCAAACCCTAAAAGGTTTACTTATCTCAAGGATCTTGGCAACGATGGTAACTTTGACCTCTTTTCATGTTTGTGCCCCTCCTTGATGATACTCTCCCTCCGCTTTTTTAGGGTGACCAAATCTCTTGCATCCATTTAGACACACGAAGGTGGTTAGACATAATCTTCTTCTCACACTGGGTATCTATTTGACAAAGCATTAGTTGCTAGAATTTATATCATTACTTCCATTAATCCCTCAATAGATGTTTTAAATAACTTCAAATAACATTACATCTCTAATTATGCAAATCAAGCAATTATATGAAAAAGTTCATGAAAGAGGGATGCAACATATCCCCCCTTGTGAATTATCATTCCCGATAATTAAGTGTCCACATAATTATTTATAAAGTTTTATATGATTAACATCATATAAGATCTTTGAGTATTAAAAGAAACATTGAACAAATGAGGAAACTTCTAAAGGATTTCATCATAATCCTCCCAAGTGACACGGTCTTCTACATATTGCTCCCATTGGACCTTGCATTGTGTGATCTCAGGGTTATGTAAGTGAATCTTATGTACCTTGAGTACTTTGAGTGGCTCGATCGTTGACCATCCCTAGATCTTGCTCCTACAAGGAGTTCCAGTCAATCATGTGCTCAAAGTTTGCTATATACTTCTTTAGATAAGAAACATGAAATATTTTTTGCAACACGACAAGAGTTGGAGGTAGAGCAATTTTGTAAGCTACTTGAATGACAACTTTTAGGGCTAAAAATGGTCTCACGTATCTAGGTGCCAACTTAGAAGATTTTTCAAATTTGATTGAACTTTTCTAATGTTTGACTTTTAGGAGTACTTTCTCTTCTACTTCAAATTGTCATAGTGTTTTCTTTGCATCTGCATAGCTAATATGTTGATCATTAGCTTCTATTAACCTTTCCCCGATTAGCTTGATATGTTCTTCCATTTTCGAGAGCATCTCGAGACCGAGGGTTATCCTAGATCTTCCAACATATGTCGGTTGATAGGAGTTCTACACCTCCTTCCATACAATGCCTCAAATGGTTCCATTTTAATGACCGAGTGATATGAATTATTATAATCAAATTCCACTAATGGTAGATAATCCCTCCCACTTGTATTGCTAGTCCATACAACTTACATTCTTAAAAGATCTTCTAAAACTTGGTTTACTCTTTCTATTTGGGCCATCTGTTTCCAGATGATAAGATGCACTGATGTTAAATTGGGTTCCTAGAGCTGCAAACAAGGTTTGCCAAAACTTGGATCTCATTCTGGCATCCCTATCTTGGAAAATACTACAACCCCACATATTTGATCGAATTGATCATCGATTCAAGGTAAGGGTACTTGTTTCTTATGGTAACCTTATTCGACATATGATAATCTACACATAGGTGCAATTTTTTGTCCTTACAAATATCATTGGGGCTCCCCATGGTGATACACTGGGTTAGATTAGCCCCTTGCTTAACAATTCCTACAATTGTGTCTTTAACTCCATGCGTTTGATGATCAACATCTAATAAGGGGCTTTAAATATTGGCTCTTCTCTTGGCACAAAATTGATAGAAAAATCGAATGCTAGAATTTTGGTGGTAATTTAGGTAGTTCTTTAGAAAACACATCCTGGTAATCCCGGAGTTAAGGATATTTTTTGGCGAAAGATTCTTCCTCCTTATTGTCTCCCTTAAACTCATTCTCATTGTGTGAGGACATCTAATATATCATCATATGATCGTGATAAACAATCTCTTTGGGTTTCTTGACTTCTTCCATTTTAATTACAAACATCTGACACTCATTTCTATTACTTCGTTTTAGATGCATGGTAGAGATTTGCAACACTTTGAATGTATGTTGAATTCATGAAAGGTACACCTTTTTTTCCAAAGTCATCCAAGCATTCCACAATCAGATAAACAATCAACCTTGGCCCTATGCTTCCACACTTGGCCCTCTCCTTTCAGTACCCTTGTTTGAAGAGTCCCCCTCCTTTCTGTGATTATTAAACCCTTTCTTGTCTTTTATAGAATCCTACCCATTCCCTTTGAATCCCTTATTCTTAAAGCATTGCGAGGATTGTATCTAGTTAATCTTCTTTTGACCCTTATCTCTCATTATTCACTGATCTTGTCTAATTGGTTTTCCACAAACTTTGTCCATAGTGTTGGGTGCAAGAATGTCTACTGCTCCTCCAATACGGTTGTTGTGTCCCATGATAAACTTCCTGATTCAAAACCTCTCATCTTGTTGTTACTAAGATACATACTTGAGTAATCAAGTAAGTTTTTCCCTAATATTTGTTAATTGACCGTTTCCCACTGTCGCAAGTTTTGAAAATCCATCAACTTTTGACCAAAGAACAATTGGGGAAGCCATCTTTGTTTAAACATTCCTACAAACCAATCCCAAGTTAAGTAGTTATTTTCAATCCTAACTCTGCCTTTTTGTTTTCTCACCATGTAGCTACCTCTCTCGATAGCTAATAAACTTCCCATACTCCTTTGGTATTGTCAGAGTAGTTCCAGATCTCAAAGTATTTTTCCCATTTTTGTTATCAAGCCTCACCAGTATCTCCAAATATTGAGCCTTCAAATTTAGGAGGTTTATTTTTCTCGCATGTCATTGGAAGGTTCAGTTGCTAAATTCCTCTTTACATTCCAATTTTGGGCATCTAAGTGTTCTCCTTAATGCTCACTCTGCATGGTATGCTCGTGTCTATTGAATCTCTCCCTAGTTGGGATTCATGTTCTTCTTTGGTTTCATGTTGGCCACAACCCATCTTTCTAGGTTCACAAGCCTAGCTTGAGTTTCATTCATCAAGTTCAAAAATCAATCCAACTTAGTTATAGGGTTCCTTGCTTGTTCCAATTCCTCATTATCATTTCTATGGTGGTCCATGTCTCATTTCTCTACCCAACAAAATTTAGCTTTTATTGCTTAACCACAATGTTTCATATATTACCGATTGCTAATATAATAAAAATAACTCCATCTAAGAGTCACTTTCATCATTGGTGAGGGGCTCTTCTCGCCCATTGAAATCTAAAGGATTAAGTTATCCCGGGGTGGGAACACATTGACCTTTTTGACCTTTTGTCTTAGTTGTTTCGTTTGATACTTTCTCAATTGTGGTTCTAAGTTTAGGGTTTAACCCAATTGAAGAAGTTTCAATTGTTTTCTTGTTTGTGCCTCTCTTTTTGAAGTCATTGAATAACTTATACTAGAGTCTCAATATCAGATGGGATGAGCAACAAGAATAGTCATACATGGTTCTGTTCTACCTTAGGCAAATGACTCGGGTCAGGGACCTTTTCGAGGGAGTTAGTCAGAACTACATCTTGTGAGACACTAATGAGTTAGTTACAGTTTTCTAGATACAGTGGTGTCGAGCTCCTAAGTCCAGTGTTGAAGTCGATAGCTCTGATACCATATGTAAAATGCTAACTATTTCAAAATAGCTAAACATTATATTTCACCATTAATATTCTACCATGCTAATAATTTCAAGAACTTGAATTTATTTGTTTATTCTAAAACAAAACAGAAATGAAATCTTTCCTCATGTGCATATAAATTACAATAACTATTACATTTGCACTTTTCTCTTTTTATAAAAATTAAATGTAATAAATAGAAGAGAAGGTTAGAATTTACTGATTAATTATTTTCCATCCTGAATTCTCATACAAGGCACGACATTGCAAGAGAGAGGGAGAGCATATAAGGTGGTTTACCTCCAACCACAGACTTGGCGGTCTCCTGCACGCCTTCCTTTTAGAAGTGACCTTACCCTTCACGAGGGTGCAAACACAGGACTAGGTCTGATTGCCATCTAAGTCTGGTGTTTAGAACCTACATAATTCTTAGTCAGTCACACACTATAGGTACCTTCTAACTAGTATGACCATTTGACTAAGATGTGTATCTGATTCATGTGAACTAACCAAGTGCATGCAAAGCACTACACCAACATGGTGTTAGTAAACAAATTTGTCTTTCTAGAATAGATACAAAAAATGACTCAAGACGCCTTGTAAGAAAGACAAACAACACTAATAGTTGGAGAAGTTATCATTAAATTGATAACTTTCCTCTGAATTTTAGAGGTACAACTCCCTCTTAAAAGATATGTAGTGAATAAAATATTGATATGCTTTTCACCAAAAAGCAATAAAGGCATTGACATTTACCCATAACCATACTACAGATGCAACAAGTTGATTTCGCATAAAGTGAATGAAGATAAATGAAACAAAGTCCACTTACCAACACCCACACATACCATCTACATTAAAAATTAACAGAGGACTTCTCTTTTCTGATATGATTAAATTACAAAAACCATAGTTTGTCATTCAATCACACCACATTCTATCATAACAAAATAGACATTATTAAGTAATTATAATGGCTCGAAGTCCAATTACAATATGAACAAAAACATTAACGATTCAAAGATCATCAATATAATATCATCTCCATTCGATTAATGCCTGAAACAAAGTTCAAAGACTCAACACTTTTGTACAATATGACTGTTTAGAAAAGAAAATTCTGCTTCTTCCACTGTTACCAACCCCTTTCTTTTGGAAAATTTTTCAATAAATAAAATTTTGCGACTCTACAGTTCCTTCAGTAACCAATTCTTGAAAATATTTTTAACATCCCCTTTTCACCTTTCCACTTCCGGTGGGCATAGAAATCATGTTTAATCTTTTAATGAATTCAAGGTATCATCAATTTGTTTGAGAATAAAATCTTTCTTAGAAAATGGCTGCCAGATGTCATTTCTAGAAAATGTCAAATGTCTCAGTTAGAATGGGCTACTCTTTCTTACCCGTAATCTTATCATATGCATATACATTAACTATATCATTTGCATCAATATCAAATGTAACTTCTATTTGAGGGACACCACGTGGAACTAGGGAAATGCCCACAAGATCAAACTGGCCAAGAATCATGTAGTCGGTTTCCATTTCCCGTTCTTCCTTGAAGTACTTTTATTCCAACCTATGTCTGTACTTAGACTTTTAATGTGATTTAACATACTAGGATCCATTGAGACTCAAAACTGTAAAGACTGAGACCTCGACAAAGGTGCCACATCAGCAATATCCACAAGACAAGGGAGTCGGTCAACATAGTCAAATGTTGAAACCACATATCAACAAACAAATAAATGATTTTCCTTAACTTCAAGAAAGAAAAACAAGGTTCGACCAAAATCTACAGAATAGATTATGTGACACATGAGTCCATAGTAAATAAGAGTGTCGACCAACTGTCGAAAACACCCAATACATCACATGTCATAAAACATTAAAGACATAACAGAATTCAACCAACTTGTCGAATTAGCAAAAGCAAAAGGGAGACTTCGACTAATCTGTCAAAGTGCAATAAACATAAGATCTTAACTTACAAAGAAACAAAGATTTACAAGAGTCGTCGACTGACTGCCATAAGAGTGCAATATAAATACAGTAGACCAATGATCAATACAAAGATACATAATATGCTATACAAGATGACCTTCCTGACAGGAGCTCCAGAGACCTGCTACACACAAAACATCAGGGCAAGAATATTGTAGGAGTGCGTTTCCACCCTACCACGAAGTAGTTACGCTTCTTTGGAATCTTTCCTAACATGAAAGATACCCAGCCCAGCTCGAGGTAGTCTAAACAAGCAAAACTGAGAGGAGTAATGGAATTGGTGCATATAAACTTACAAACTTTATATAATGAAATTAAAGCATTTCAATGCCTTAGCAAACAACATCCTTCTCTGAGTAGTCTAAACATTTGCAAGTTCTCATTTCCATCTCAAATGAAACAATCAGAGATGGTTCCAAAATCATAACTGTGCAATCAATGTTACAATAGAGAATTACCGAAACTCATAAAGCATCATACTCTTTGTCTTTGAATTACACATATAAGTACATCAAGGAATCCAAAACATTTCCCAAATAGAAATATTCTTTTCATAACTAAGATAGGACAATCAAACGAAGTTCATGGAATCCAAATGCAAATCCACAAAAACACTCACAGTCATGCAGAAGTTATCATATTCCTAACAAAAGCTATGATATTTCCCAACAATAGTTATACAATAGAAAGCATCACCCTTCTAACATCAGTACAGAACACCTCAAGTTCTCAATTCTACATAAATCAGGCATCAGAGAGTTCATAAATGTGTGACAGTCAGATGTCACATAAATAAAATTCTGTAATTAGACTAAACACAATCTTTGCATAAAGAACTGGTATTATAATCCTATAAAGACTCCATTTATTAGGCCATAGACACTCATTGGCTTTGTCTCACTATTGTTAAAAGTATGAACATGCTAGCTTGATAGGTTTGAAGGATTAACTTATGTGCCATTTATATCCTTAATAAAAGTTCAGCATAACTAACATCGCAGTTATTAAAGGTGACTGAAGCTATATTTCTCCTTCATTTCAGCTCAAGAAGTTCAACTCGAAAGCTAGATATCAAAATAAATAATTTATTTGATCTATCTAATAACAGGAAATAGAAGATTTTTAGTTCAACAGTCCATTTCTTCATAGGAAGAATTCCCAAGGAACAAGATGGTTACTCATTTTTTGTGTTTGATAAAACTTAGTTTCAGAATCTCAACGGATACAAGAGGAAAATAATTGTAGACCTCTCTCTAATAATGAGGATTTATTTCACAATTTGGGTCTTAGATTCTATACAGAAATAAAGATCAGCTATAAGTCATTATTGAGGTAACTCAAAAGTCAACACAACAACAAATTGGCTGGTTAAATATGCCTTGGAAGGAAATCACAGCTGGAAAAATACCACTAAATCCATAATCGAACCAATCGGTACCCCCAAATGCATGACCTAACCAAGAAATCCAAAAGTTTACACATAACAGAGGATAGATGAACATTGACAAAATGATCATGGAAGAACACAAGACAAGGAAACATAACGCCCCTAATAGTGGAAGTTGATACGTCCAGCATATAAGAAATCACTGTGCATTTGTTTTTGTCAAATATTATTGTTGGCAATGAGGTGGTGAATGTGCATGCGCAACTTGGATGCACAAACAAGGTATGAGAATTGTTTGACAGAAAGTTCAAGGATATGTCGACTCAAGGAATGCAGTAACAAGTTATCAAGAAAATAGATTTTCCATTCGCTGAAATAAATTCTTTGCCAGCGTGCTCTCAGCATGGCATAAAACATACAAAATTACACTTTGTAATCCATTATCAGATTATGGACAGCTCCCAAAAATAAAACTAAAAAGCATTAATAAAAAACAACTTTTTAATGAATCTCTTTATTTAAACTCAGAAAGATAGAAATGCATATTCATTAAATCAGCTTGATCAGAACCATACATCATGCACCGTCCCTACATGATATGTCAATTTACACCTTAATATATCTTATTCCACTCTTTACTATCCATACCCACAAACTATTTTTTGATCAAATTGGCTTTTTTTTTCCAAATCCAATTGAAAATTTGAAACTTTGAGTAAGCATAGGAATTTCATAATATCTGATTGGATGTACAGAAAGATTGAGTATGTACATACCTTATAAAGGTCAAAGAGAACATTATCAAGTGATTCCTGAGCTTGCAGAGACCAGCAGTGTCTGAAGGATTTGATTGCCTCGATGGCTTCATCTGATCTTCCCAGCCGCTTCATCACAACCGCCATGTCCTTCTGAGCGCTCTCTGCGTGGTCTCCTGATTCATTTTCTCTCATGTGCCAAAAGGGAGCCATGGATGGTGGAATGTTTGCCGCTGCTGAA
Organism: Thuja plicata; assembly: GCA_018584345.1. Lineage (NCBI taxonomy): Eukaryota > Viridiplantae > Streptophyta > Pinopsida > Cupressales > Cupressaceae > Thuja > Thuja plicata. The sequence goes on along the minus strand of MU228147.1, from coordinate 14,496 downwards.
GACCGGGAACATAAGAATGTATAACATGGAAGCATATACCAGGCATGAAGACCATGGTGGTTGGCACAAAGCCTATAGATCACCCATTCTACAAGCCAAGAGTCATTCCTCACTCTTGTCATGTGTTTTTCTTATATTTCTATCATATATATAATCTCAATTATTGCAGCGTCAAAATCAGAAATAGTGACATGCTAGAGCTGAAAGAACACCCCACTTCGAACGCAGATAGTCATTTCTAAATAGGTACATTTGGGAGGCAGACAACCATGTGCTGTCGTAAACCTCTAAAAAATACTTGCACGCAGCTAAAGGAAAAATGTTGGTGGTCATTTCATGCACAGATCTTCACCGATGACAAATGAAGATCAAAAATTCCCCCCACACATGCTCGGTGAAGTTGAGATATTGAAATAGAAAAATGGTTTTCTTGAGCTTTCCCCCCCAAATCCCTAACTACCCGTTTCTAAAAAAAAAGAACCCCAAATAGTAAAAATAGTTATTATCCTTACTTCCCCACGTTTTTTTCTGAAACTGTTTCATACATATCCGGATGTAAGATATGTGAATGATATTCTAACTTTCTATAATAAAAATTGAAATCCATTTTTTTTCCATCGATAATTAAATAGTAAACTTTTGGGTTATGACATCCTTCTCCCCTTAGACAATGCATCATCCCGATGCATCAATAGGAACATATCATATGAGAAATAATATAAACATATGAGAAATAATTCATTAAATGCAATCTATCTTTCTTTTATTTTTACAACATTCAGGATAGTGTAAGAATGCGAAAATCATTGAGAATTATTTGTCCTAATAGCAATATCATGACTTTGAATTGCTGAGGAAATTATGCTCTACTTTTCAATTCTCCATGCATTCAAAATTCTAATTTATAAAATTTTCTTAAAGAAGTAACACACATATTCATCCAATCATTTTTGTAAAGATAATGTACGCACACATTTAAAGAAAGCACCAAATAAAACTTGGTTACCAAACATCACAAAAAAATTCTAGTGAGTGTGTGAATTCCATTACTACCTTCTAGTTTTTCAAGGTTAGGCTACCTCTCAACGATAATATTCCCCTTTCTTATGATGTGTCGTTCCATCTGTTATATTCATAGGAACAACACCAAAGCATCAGTTCATGTCATTATCATAACAAATCAAAATTTAACATTCCCTTATTTCAACACTTTTGTAAATAAATCTGCATAATACCTTAAAATCACCACAAAACACCCACATACCTGTGCTTTCTTTAGCATACCTTGGCATCCCATTGAATTGACCACATTATTGGATGCTTCATATTAATTTCCTGTCATACTCATATGTTTACACTCACAATACTTTTAGCTCATTCACAATATCAGAAAATATTTTAAATTTCATTATCAAGGGACAACATAATCATATAAAGATTATAATTTCTTAACTCAACTTAGATTTAGATCATAACTTGATCTTAAATAACTAAATAATCATTTTACATACCATCTAGAACATGTGGTATGCTCTAAGTGAGAAAATTAGCCATGCATGCTCACAATTCACCTGTAAGATTAGTGGGTCCAGTTTCCATTTATGTGACCTAGGCCCTCATGCCCATCTCGTCACTATAGTACTTAATAGAGAAGTTTTAACTGAATACATCATAACAAATATGTTTTCATCTCTACGATAGTATGATTCAAATAACTGTTACATCTTAACATAATAAACATTCATAATTTCATCTATATAGTTGTGCTTAATCCAGGCAAAAGTATTTCAATACATCCTGATAATTCATCATTACATAAAATCAAATGCATCAAGTATAGCATACATAAAGAATATACATCATAATAAAGATCATTAAAGTCAACCATGAAACAAGATACATAAGTTTCATCAGACAATTTGTCCCTCTATAGATCCATGTCTCATAAGACCTCGGATAAATGTTCCTCTATAGATCCCTATCTCATAAGACCTCAGACAAATTTCTCTCTAAAAATCCCTATCTCATAAGACCTCGGACAAATGTCTCTCTAAAAATCCCTGTCTCATAAGCCCTCAGATGACTGTCCATCAGCTATCTCGAGGTGGGAGTGTGGCTCAGGCATTTTTCTGTCCAACCATAAAGCCTTACACTTCCTTGGGATTCTACCTCCTCGCAAAATTCCCAACTCTGCAGCCTATACAAATATAAAAGGCAGGGGGTATCTGGTGCAACCGCAAAACTAACTACAAAGCACATATGCCTAATGTAGAACATAATCATGGATGTGGCAGGGAGATGAAACATAGGCAAAGTATTTAAGAAAACATATGCAAACAACTTTGGCAAAGGTATTTTAATACCAGATTTCTACTGGCAGGTAGAGTGAAAAAGGAAACATCACTTCTACCCTTCCCTGTTTTGTCCACATTCAACACCCCTCACCGAAAGGTAACCTTTCCAATGCAACTCATGCATATCATGTAATTTATTTTCATACAATAATGTATTAAACAAATACGTGGAAATAACACAACAAGTCAACTAGACAAAGGATCATGCCTTTCATCATGAACAATCTCATTCATCATAGGAAAATACATAATTTGAGCCATCTGGCCAAGTAAAACATAATACATAGGAAGGAGTTGTTGACCATTCTGTCAAGAACGCCAATAGTGTATTAACACAATAATTCTAGTCTATTTTCATCAAGAGATGCCAACCTACTTATCGAACATTGAGTGCATCAAAATAATACATCAAGTTCAAATACCTCAAATATAAATTCATGCAATTACTCATGCATCATTACCCATGTGTTGTCCTTCATCTCAAGAATATCCATGCACTGCTCCTCATAGTATTGAAAAATCACATCAAGCATATTCATTAATGCTAATTATTTCTTGCATTGCATATCTCATATTCATAACCATGTTCATGGTAATGTACTTTGAACTTTTCACATGTGATAAAAACATATTTCAAGCAAGGTAGGAACGAGAATGGTATGTTCTTTGGAATCTACTCCCTTATACATTCTTCAATGTTGCACATTGAACATGATAGAGAACATCACTTCACATCACAAGACTAGCAACATAAAATACACATCCTAGCCACCTCAAGGTCATAAGAAATCTCAAATTCAAAGTTCACAAATTTCAACCCAAAATCACAAAGATGAGCAAAATCAAAAGAAATAAATGTGAACAAGAACCATATTCGATAAATACAAAAAATTTGGTGGCTAGATAGTATCAAGGAAACTTAAAAATTCAAGCTAGCCCTTCATCATTTCCAAGTCCATCAACACTGAAAATAACATAACCAATTGAAAAATCAAACCACATATATAGAGTGACTAACACTAGCCACAAGGAGGGAGTATACGCTACACGACACCTTGCGTCCAAGGTGCGCTTAAGAACATGACCAAACACTTGAAAAACATATGTCTCAAATATTACATCACTATATAGCATCACATGCCATTGGTTTATGCAACATAACATTGATAATTCTCTCTATTTTCTTATTTTTAAATTTTTTTTATCCTTGCATCATGCAATTACTTTTGAAAAATTTCATGGTTTTTTTTTATTGGATGATATGTTAGGTTCTTTTCCCAAGAATCTCATGAAAATCTAGTTCCATAGTATTCTTCTCAAATGACCTATCTCGTCATTTCATTTTCTCTCCCTTGCATCACACACACAAAAATGTATCATTGCACAATATCGTACATACAAATATAATTTTCATTCACCCTAGCCTCAATATTTGGCATGTATATTCATATCCTTAGTGTAAAAGTTGATCATCAGTTAACTGCACCAATAAATCATGGAGATTTATTGCCTTTTCTTGCTCCACACAAGCAGAGAAATAGACATTTAACCTTAAGTGCATTACTCACACTATAGTTCCAATTTGAGCAAACACAATTACACCAATCAAAAGTACACCATTTTCAAGCACTTCAAAAATATTTCCATATTTATAGTTTAGGGAGAAAGCAAGGACAACCAAGAAGCCTCACACACACACACACACAAGAGTTAATGCCTGAAAATGATTATTTTCACTTATTTAACTCAACACCGAAGTCATCCTTTCCTTTTTGTCAGGAGAAACCATAACTAGGAGTCTCAATGATCAACACATAGGACTATCACTTATGCACATAGACTAAGCATTAGTTGACTTACACAGATTGTGCGACTAAGGGTCACAACTAAGCATAGCGAACTCAAAGCTCTAGAGTGGAACCCAAAGCTCTGATACCATATGTAAAGACTGAGATCTCAACAAAGGTGCCACATCAGCAATATCCACAAGACAAGGGAGTCGGTCAACACAGTCAAATGTCGAAACCACATATCAACAAACAAATAAATGATTTTCCTTAACTTCAAGAAAGAAAAACAAGGTTCGACCAAAACTTGCAGAATAGACTATGTGACACATGAGTCCATAGTAAATAAGAGTGTTGACTAACTGTCGAAAACACCCAATACATCACATGTCATAAAACATTAAAGACATAACAGAATTCAACCAACTTGTTGAATTAGCAAAAGCAAAAGGGAGACTTTGACCAATCTGTCGAAGTGCAATAAACATAAGATCTTAACTTACAAAGAAACAGAGATTTACAAGAGTCATCGACTGACTGCCATAAGAGTGCAATATAAATACAATAGACCAATGGTCAATACAAAGATGCATAATATGCTATACAAGATGACCTTCCTGACAGGAGCTCCAGAGACCTGCTACACACAAAACATCAAGGAAAGAATATTGTAGGAGTGCATTTCCACCCTACCACGAAGCAGTTACACTTCCCTGGAATCTTTCCTGACTTAAAAGATACCCAGCCCAGCTCGAGGTAGTCTAAACAAGCAAAACTGAGAGGAGTAATGGAATTGGTGCATATAAACTTACAAACTTTATATAATGAAATTAAAGCATTCCAATGCCTTAGAAAACAACATCCTTCTCTGAGTAGTCTAAACATTTGCAAGTTGTCATTTCCATCTCAAATGACACAATCAGAGATGGTTCCAAAATCATAACTGTGCAATTAGTGTTACAATAGAGAATTGCCGAAACTCATAAAGAATCATACTCTTTCTTTGAATTACACATATAAGTACATCAAGGAATCCAAAACATTTCCCAAATATAAATATTCTTTTCATAACTAAGATAGGACAATCAAATAGAGTTCATGGAATTCAAATGCTAATCCATAGAAATACTCATAGTCATGCAAAAGTTATCATATTCCTAACAAAAGCTATCATATTTCCCAACAATAGTTATACAATAGAAAGCATCACCCTTCTAACATCAGTACAGATCACCTCAAGTTCTCAATTCTACATAAATCAAGCATCATAGAGTTCATAAATGTGTGACAGTTAGATGTCACATAAATCAAATTCTGTAATTAGATTAAACACAATCTTTGCATAAAGAACTGGTATTATGCTCCTATAAAGACTCCATTTATTAGGCCACAGACACTCATTGGCTTTGTCTCACTATTGTTAAAAGTATGAACATGCTAGCTTGATAGGTTTGAAGGATTAACTTATGTGCCATTTATATCCTTAATAAAAGTTTAGCATAACTAACATCGCAGTTATTAAAGGTGACTGAAGCTATATTTCTCCTTCATTTCAGCTCAAGAAGTTCAACTGAAAAGCTAGATATCAAAATAAATTATTTATCTGATCTATCTAATAACAGAAAATAGAAGATTTTTAGTTCAAAGTCCATTTCTTCATAGGAAGAATTCCCAAGGAACAAGATGGTTACTCATTTTTTGTGTTTGATAAAACTTAGTTTCAGAATCTCAACGGATACAAGAGGAAAATAATTGTAGACCTCTCTCTAATAATGAGGATTTATTTCAAAATTTGGGTCTCAGATTCTATACAGAAATAAAGATCAGCTATAAGTCATTATTCAAGTAACTCAGAAGTCAACACAACAACAAATTGGTTGGTTAAATATGCCTTGGAAGGGAAACACAACTGGAAGAATACCACTAAATCCATAATCGAACCAATCGGTACCCCCAAATGCATGGCCTAACCAAGAAATCTAGAAGTTTACACATAAAAGAGGATAGATGAACATTGAAAGAATGATCATGGTAGAACATAATACAACGAAACATAACACCCCTAATAGCGGAAGTTGATACGTCCAACATATAAGAAATCACTGTGCATTTGTTTTTGTCAAATATTATTGTTGGCAATGAGGTGGTAAATGTGCATGCACAACTTGGATGCACAAACAAGGTATGAGAATTGTTTGACAGAAAGTTCAAGGATATGTCGACTCAAGGAATGCAGTAACAACAAGTTATCAAGAAAATAGATTTTCCATTTGTTGAAATAATTTCTTTTCCAGTGTGCTCTCAGCATGGCATAAAACATACAGAATTACACTTTGTAATCCATTACCAGATTATGGACAACTCCCAAAAATAAAACTAAAAAGCATTAATAAAAACCAACTTTTGAATGAATCTCTTTGTTTAAACTCAGAAAGATAGAAATGCATATTCATTAAATCAGCTTGATCAGAACCAGACATCATGCACCGTCCCTACATGATATGTCAATTTACACCTTAATATATCTTATTCCACTCTTTACTATCCATACCCACAAACTATTTTTCGATCAAATTGGATTTTGTTTTTCAAATCCAATGGAAAATTTGAAACTTTGAGTAAGCATAGGAATTTCATAATATCTGATTGGATGTACAGAAAGATTGAGTATGTACATATCTTATAAAGGTCAAAGGGTACATTGTCAAGTGATTCCTGAGCTTGCAAAGACTAGCGGTGTTTGAAGGATTGGATTGCCTTGATGGCTTCATATGATCTTCCCAGCCGCTTCATCACAACCGCCATGTCCTTCCGAGCGCTCTCTACGTGGTCTCCTGATTCATTTTCTCTCATGTGCCAAAAGGGAGCGATGGAAGGTGGAATGTTTGCCGCTGCTGAAGACCGGGAACATAAGAATGTATAACATGGAAGCATATACCAAGCATGAAGACCATGGTGGTTGGCACAAAGCCTATAGATCACCCATTCTACAAGCCAAGCATAATTCCTTACTCTTTTCATGCGTTTTTCTTATATTTCTATTATATATATAATCTCAATTATTGCAGCTTCAAAATTAGAAACAGTGACATGCCAGAGCTGAAAGACCACCCCACTTCGAACGTAGACAGTCATTTCTAAATAGGTACATTTGGGAGGAAGACAACCATGTGCTGTCGTAAACCTCTAAAAAATACTTGCACATAGCCAAAGGAAAAATGTTGGTGGTCAATTCATTCACAGATCTTTGCTGATGACAAACGAGCATGCCTATCAATAATACAGATGATAGAAGATCAGAAATTCCCCCCCACACATGCTCGGTGAAGTTGAGATATTGAAATAGAAAAATGGTTTTCTTGAGCTTTCCCCCGCGAATCCCTAACTGCCTGTTTTTGAAAAAAAAACCCCAAATAGTAAAAACAGTTATTATCCTAACTTCCCCACGTTTTGTTCTAAAACTGTTTCATACATATCTGGATGTAAGATATGTGAATGATATTTTAACTTTCTATAATAAAAATTGAAATCCATTTTTTTTCCCATCAATAATTAAATCACTACAACATTTGGGGTCAAATTTCGACGCCAATTTGCGATGGTGCTACCATTTGTGTGTGATTTTTTTATTTTTTTTCAAGTGCCCCCGATGCTGTCGTAATAGCAACAATACCTTCGTAGTTGCGACACCCTCTTAATTATAAAAAAGAAAAAGAAAAAGAAAGGCTCATTTGTGATCGAGCTGTGCATGTGAGCGAAAGTAAACTATACCATTTTGTGCGTGAAAAGGGTTCTTGTTGTATTGAATCCAGCTAGCAATCACAACTGAAGAATTCAATAGCTCGTTCATCACACCCCCGGGCCAGTTTGCAATTCAGCTGGTTTCCTTCATGTTTAGGGTATAGCCACCGCATACTCACCATTTGACGTATGTCTTGTATTTTAGCCTTTGGTTAAGATCATATTACATGACTAGAGGCGTATACCCTAAGATGGCCTGATTGATATTAGTCAATATGATGAACCTAATGAGAACATACGCCGTAATCTGTAGAAACCCTAGCATAAAGAAAGTGATGCTTTGTCACGGGCAGTATGCCACTATTGTCTCACTGAAGCTTTGACCCTATCTATTGAAGGTAAGATGCCAATGAATTTTTCAATGGTTGGTGTCTTTTGAAATGCCTCATTGAGGGATTGAACAAACTGTCTGGAACCTGGACATTCATGATCTTATTATCAATTTCAATATATACATTGAATTTCACTAAAGGCTTGTAATTATTTGCTTCTGTATGGGAAGAGTCCCAATCTTTAAGCATTTCTTCTGCCACTTCTTCCAATAATTTTTCCAATTCCTTAGTATCTTTGGGAAGAAAGCTTTTCTTAACTGGAATGTCTTTCGCCAGCATACTCTTGGTGCATCTGAACTCTCCCTTGTTGAAATCCTTGGACCTCACTTTCTATTTCTCTGTTAAGAGGGAAATATTCTCCTTCCTATGGTTCTTTTCTTCACCTTTCTTCTTTTTATCTTCCTTCTGTATGCCCTTTTTACCTCTGCCTTGCTTGTTTTCAATCAGGGCTATTTTCAACATTCTTTAAAGGTTTAAAAATGCGAAAAAATTGTGAAATATTGCTCCTGAAATGCACTTACTGCCCACCAATCTGTCGTGATACCCTAACTGCATAAATAGGTGAAAGTCACTGCTTAAATGCATGTCCTGACATTGAAGGGAACTACAT
>MU228146.1:1142737-1184023 GCA_018584345.1 Thuja plicata | reverse complement strand
ATCATCAGATCAAAGACTTATGTAGTTGCATTATAACAAGTGCATCACATCTAAAATCCTTTTGTAGAAGGTGGACTTAACCGTTCTTTCCAAATCTCTTAACAGAGTGCACACTTAACAGTGTTGCAAAAGCTTCAAACGAAGTAGATCTTAACAAGTCTCCACTATAATACTCCTAATAGGGTAGGTCATCAGAAGTGACCAATTGTAAGCCTTAACCGACCCCTTCTTATCTATAGATAGTGAAGTTTTGTGGGTAACAATCCCCACCGTAGTTTTTACTTCCTTAATAGGAGTTTTCTGCGATATCATATCTTGTGCCATGTGTTATCTATTTTCATGAATGTTTCTATTATGGTTACATACAAAAAGAATATATGATATGATTGCATATACATAAAGAAAGATGAATAGTTAGATAAGATATTTTACAAACTGATAATCAAGGGTTAATGGGCTAACCAAGAAAATTTTTTAGAGGTACTGATTCATCCCTCCCCTCTCAGTACATCATCTCAATATAATTCCAACACTTTAGTCAATTTCATCACTAAAGAAAATCATTTTATGAAGAACTTACAACATGATTATTATGATACATCTGATGTGTGGATCCAAACTTGTAATGGTTTTCTCTATCCATCATTTGGTTCTATTACCTTACATGTTGAACTTTGTGGTAAAATTGTGGACACTACCTTTGTTGTTGTCCCTACTTATAATCAATTTCAAGTTAAGTTGGGTTTTCCTTGGTTGACTTCCATGCATTTTATTGCTTCTCCTATCCACAAGTGTATTAAGTTCATTCATGATGAAAAGGTAAAAATTATTAATCATAGTCTATATCAACCTTCTAGGCTAAGGGATTGTGCTACCCTTGACTTCTTTTGGCCTTCATTACCTAATTCATGTTCTCAACCTGATAACCTTTTTTCGCTCATATCAAGCCTATAAACATCTCAAGATTCTTGAGTTAAGCATGCCTCGGATAAATCTTAACCATGGTCTTTTGGATACACCATCTATACCTTGTTTATCCATTGCTTCTAGTTCTGTTAATCAAACTCCTAGTATCACTTTTCAGCTTACTGGGAATCCTACTAATCCTCCTATAGAACCTGTGAAGGAACTAGTTGTTCCTCCTAGTTTTGAACATATTTCAAACATGACAAAACATAACAAATCTGCCAATGAGCATCGTAAGAAGCGTAAGGATAATGCTAGGCCTGGTGCCTCTATTCTTCAAAATTCTTTACCTTCTTTTGACCAGCCTATGTCTGATTTGTTGGAGGAAGTTAATGTTAATAATGATGTTAAGATGAATGATTATGATGATTCTATTCACATATTAGATTCTATTTCAATTAATCTTGATGAAGAAGATACTCTTGATGATCCTATTTATGCTAATGATGAATATGAGACTATTGACCTTGATACTGATTTACATCATATGCTTTCCACACAACTAATAATTACACCTAGTATCGAACATTGTGATTCTCAAGAGGATCCTTGTTTGGAACTAGCTAATATTTCTACTATGTTGGATATAGTCCCTCTTGTGAGTTTCCCACCTTCCCTAAATGATATAAAATGGGATGGGGAGAGTAGGCAATGTGCTTGATTGGCTTGTCCTTCATGGTAGCCTTTTATGTGTTTTCCTGTTGTATTGTTCGTCTCCCATAATGTATTTACTAAATGTTTGTTAGATTCTTTTATATGAGCCTTGTTACTTTGTTGGTGTAAGGTGATAAAGGAATCGAGCCTATTGTACAATTTGTCTATATGTATCTCTATTTTTCTATATATTGTTTCATGGTATGTTGTACCTATGCTATTGTTCATAAATTTTTTCCTTGTGTAGTCCGCTTGGATTTGCAACATGGTAGCACTGATTCTTTTTTGTCTCCATTTTGTGGTCCAAAAAGTCTCTTCTTCGTAACTCTTGCATTTTCTTTCCTCCATTGTGATTTTAGTTCTACTTTCTTTGGGGAATGATGTCAATTCATTTGCAATATTATCATATCTATATATACATATTATCTTATGATCATACTGACCCCATGGTAGGTAGATCCCTTCTATGTTCTCTATATGTTTATGTGGTATTTCCCTTCATTTGTCTTCACTTGGGGGCATCTCATAGTGGAAACATAATCAGTGGAGTTGTTTATGTTTCTATCAAAGCCATTGCTCCTGTTAAAGTGTTAGCAATGACTTTAACATGGGGGCATACACTCTACTCACCTTTTTGCACACACGCACTTTCAAAATATTTTTAAAACTTAAAACTTTTCTCCCTATATGGATTAGAGACTAATCCTTAAAACATGGATTTTTACCTTATAGGATCTCTTGATCCCTCCAGTTTCAATTTACAATGTTTTGATCCCTTAAGGACGAAAGGTGTCCTTAAGACTAGATATTTCTATATGTTGACTTTGCTCTTTTGGAATAGAATATTCCTAAGAGTAAAATCTTGATTGGTTGACTAGTGAGTAGCCACATTCACTAGGAATTTCAACTCCATCTTTCCAGCTGCAACTTTTCCTTGTGTGATTCATAATGGGACATAGGTTCTCATTGGGTGAGGTAATCACACCCTCTCTTTTTCTCTTTGACTAGTGATGTCTCTCTTATCATGATCTTAGGGTTGATAAAGACTTAAGTCCCTGGGGGCTTGAGGATTCCTTTGTCCCTTTTGATTTCAATAAGATTATCTATTCTTTATGATCTCCTTTACCAAGAGTTTGCATTGAGTCCATACTCTTGCTAAAGTGGGGGCTAAATGTATAGTCAAAAAATGGAAGCACTTCCATTTTGGACTATTTTATCCCTTTGAGTAAGTGGTTTGGGGTCATGTCAAGCACCTTAAATGGGTCTTTGACTTGGATCTGGATTTTACCCCTGTTCTACCCCCTTTTCCACTTCTCTTAGGCCTATTTCTGGCTCCCTAATCTACAAATCTAAGTTCCTTGACCTTAGGGTCAAGGTCTACCTCAACCCTAACCTAGGTCAAGGTTGAAATTTACCTTGACCTTGGTCAGAGTTGACCTTGACCCTGACCCAGGGTCCAAATTTCAGGTTTCCAGGGTTTTTGGATGTCTGGCTTTGGAAAGATTTAATTCTCGCTTCTGAGTCGGTTGTTTCAGTCTTCGAGGCAATGAACCTTGAAATTATATTTAATATAGGTCCACTTATAAGGGTATAGGTCTAATTGGAATTTAATTCTCCTATGTAGGCCTCTCTAGAAGATTGTGCCCTAGATTGGTATATAGGAAGCCTTCTCCTCTCATTTTCTCTAACTAACTATCCATGATGCAAGAAGCAATTCCATCCATCCAAACTCTATGCATGATCTATTGAAGAGAGAATATAGTATTCAAGCATTAAAAGACATTCAAGAATTCAATTCATCAAGGAGATCCATTGGTATCCATTAAATGATTCAAGCTCTATGGAGCCCTCTTGTTGAAGATTTCTCCATCCACCTCCATGCAAACCTCTTCCTATTCCAAGATCCATTCAAGATTGGTGTTGAAGATCTAAAATAAATTGATTTGAGACATCCTACATTCTACATTCGACATTCTACATTTATTTGGTGCATACATACTTGTGGATCCATGGATTCGAATCCGCCATAAGGGTTTTTATACAAGCAAGGTGAATCGGTTTATTTTTATTGTTTATTTATGTAATTTCAAATATAATTTAAGGTTAATTCCAAAATCGAGGTTTGACCAAGGTAAACCCCTCCCCCCAAACAAACAAACCATTTTTCTTGTAGGTATAGGTTCGGGACAGCAGGTTCAAGTGCAAATCCAGATACCCTTTTCGGCAAACTTTCAGGTTCTAGAAATAGATTTTTCGTCAGACTGTGCAGGTCAAGGTAAAATTTCTATTTTGGGTCAAAATTGACATTCTGTTTTGGGTCAGAATTGACATTCTTTTTTGGGTCCAAATCGACCTGAGCCAGATCTGGAAAAGATTTTTGGGTTTTCTCTGTCTCTGTGTTTTTGTGCCCAATCCAGTTGCAGAACTTCCAGAAACTCAGTGCAGACACCCGAAAATAACATTCTTCATATCTATGACATTTTGAGGTTAGTACTTTTCTTCTAATTCATTTCAATTAAGGTCTTAATCAATTCAAATCTACTATATTCTTCATCAATTATTTGGGATTGTAAGACTTTCTTCTTTCTTCTTATTTCTGATCGATTGATGCATTTGTGCATTAACCATTTTCTTATGGTTGATCAAAGTGGATCTTTTTTTGGTGAAATTTGAGGCTAGGAAGGGATCTCATATTCTCCTCAACATCAACAACATCTTCCATCTTACATTTATATCATACATTTTATATCTAAAATTTAATATCTTACAAGTTCACCATCAACCCATGTGTTATTTTGCCTTCTGTAGCTATCATCAAATCAGAATACCAGTAGGTATCCCTTTTCTCCATCCACTAGGGTGCGTGCCTGGAAACTTGTCCTCAATTTGGATATACATATGCATTAAGAGTGATCCAAATTAAAAGGTTTTAGATTTACCCTTCTTGATTAGTTTAACATTCTCCAAAAACTGTTGTGCATGAACCTCGCATAGGTTATAAGTAGTGTTTTCTTTCACCATTCTATAGGCCATCATGATAACACCTGCAGATACTAAATTAGGTCTATTATTGTAATAGAATTTGTATCCAAGTATCATCGCAATCAATCTTACATCATGTAAGAAAATATCATTCATTGTCATAGCTTGCCTATCCCATTTTGAACATGTTAGGGTTTTGACTTATTTCTTTATATTCTTCTTAGCCACAAGGATAAGTCTAGTGTTTTATAACCCAGTTATCTCATGAATCAATTGACTACATATCTTTATAGGTTTCTCTCCTACCCAGATGAACTGATCATGAACTTTTCTCAGTAATATTTTAAACTATTCATCTTCGTTGAATTCATACAAATCCAATATCTTCATGATGCTCAGGTTGTCATTGTGTTTGAATTCATCCCTCATTTTTCCATTATCAGTCATGTATTCCATTTCAGTAGAAATTTCATCAACACCTAGTATATCATACATTCAATGAATGTATGCCCTAATATCCTCTACATGCAAAATGTTGTGTGGTGTCTAGGAAAATTCTCCTTCGGGGTCATCTTCACAAGACTTGAATGGATGTTTCTTAAACTTGTATCTAGGTCAATCTGCAACATCATAAATCAAAGGTGCATCCATAGCTTAGGTATGAGTATATGATTTAAATACATTTTACATGCTAAATTCTGAGTTCCTGCTTCAATCGATTATTCTCTCTACTCTCTAATCTCCTTAGGTTACTTCTCGTCAAATGGTAAAGAAATAGGTAACCATCAGGTGCTTTATACACCATTAAATGTAAAATGCACATTACCCAATACTGTCCAGTAAATCACAAATCTCACGATCACAAAATATGCATCGTCTGATGTTGCGCTTTTAGATATAAGTTCCATGATGTCTGCAAATATCATACCTAAGCTCGTTGGAGCTTACTCCACATAATAAGGTGTTGGATATATTCTTTTGTGCTCATCCAATGCTCCCCCTAAGTCCATACTCAGCCAATTAGGTCAATTATGATTTTCTAGTATCGGGAAAAGATCCAATAGAATCTATTGTCTCTTCCTGAACCAATATATCATTTGACTCTTTGACTCTCTATACCTTACCACTGTTGTTATCTTCTGATTTCCTGAAACAATTGTCAAAATCACTCTTGTATTCTGCAAGAATCTTACCAGTATCACTATCATTCTTATTTTTATCCATAGGAGGTGGTGCTCTTCTGTAATTTGTAATTTATAATTCCTTGCAATGTGTCCAAGGTTATTACATTTGTAACATGTGACCTTAGTTGTTGATTCTCCTATGTTTTTTTGTTTTGTTTGTATCTAGTTTGATCAGGTTTTATGCATTCTGCTTTCATGTTCCCATATGCATTGCAATTAAAACAACAGCCAGAAAAGGTTCTAAAAGGGGTATCACCTCTGCAAAATCTCTCCATGTGTCCAAACTTGTTACATCCAAAACATCTACCTCTAAAAGGTTTGATCTGTTCTTTAGGTTCTTCAAGAGTACCTATTTTTCTGCATCATATTTTTCTTCTTGATTCTTAGAACATTCAGCTTCATTGAAGCCAATACCAGTCATATCACCTTTAGGTTTCTTTCTGTCTCTCTTTTCATCGATCAAGTCATTGCTCATGTGAAGTTTCTGAATGTGTTTCTTTGTCTCAACAAGTTCTTTTATGATCTGATTATATTTCTCCAATTCTAGATACTTGTTCTTTTAATGGTCAAGGTCAATCTTCATTTGTCCCATCAGAGTATTAGGATATTTCAAAGCTTCTTCAGTCTTGATCTTAGCATTCTTTTCTCGTTGAATCTCTTTATCCATCATTTCATTTTTAAGTTTAGGAGTATTATTCTCTTGTTCAAGTTGATTTATTTGATCTGAATTATCATTGTCTGAATCCTCTTTTATCTTAACCATAAGATCATGTCTTTGATTTTTGGAAAGTTCAAGTTGATCCTTAAGTTTCTTAATGCATCCCTCAACTCTTCTTAAATTGAATCTCAAGTCACCATTTTCTACTTTTGCTTTATCAAGGTCTTCAAGTGCTTCTTCAAAGTTCTCTTGTAAATTTTCTAAATCCATTTTGATCTCCCTTAAGCTGTTAGACTTTCTCTCCAAGGGCCAATTGTTAGTATTAAGTAATACTGAGAGGGGGGTGAATCATTATAACAACACTTTATATTAAACTTAAACCAATTCCAAATAAACCATAAGCTTACCGAAATGAAAAGAACATAAACAAATAACATAGAACTCATAACACCATTATTTTTTGCTGAGGAAACCCTGGCCAAGGGAAAACCCCCGTGGGGATGGTACCCACAAGCATGCACTAAATTATAGTATCCCCGTTAGGAGACCTAGCCCTGTTAGGAACTAAATACTACATAGTACATTTCCTTTTTAAAGGAATAACAACCCTGTTAATGGTATACAACACCCTGTTAGGGTCCAACTGAGCTCACAGCTCTTACAACAAAAACTTATATTACAAAGTGTTCTCAGTAATGAACAAAACAAGCATCTTCAATGCTTAGAAAGTTCCACTCATATTTCTTTAATGATATATGTCAACCTCTGCTCTCCCATCTACCATTCGCATTCTTACATACACATACATTCGCTCATCTAGATCTTCGCTTTACAAAAAGTCTTCACACACACACACACATATCTTTCTCAACATCAAGTCGACTCTCTTAATCATTATCACATAGTTAAATCTCAATAATAATAAAAATAATGTAAAGAGAAAATACAAAGTTGGTGCTCTTACATAACCAAAATATAGGTTATCCAAAATTATAATCAAACTTAGCTTGCCAGGATTCCACAACATACTCCTTAAATCATTGCTACTATTCAACTGCTCTGTTACATTGTTCTATTGTCTTTGCATGTCTTCAAATCTCTCTAACTCACTGTAATAATCACCAAATATAAATAGATCTTAGGTGGAGATCATAAATACTTCATAGTATCTTCCATTAATCTCACAAGCCATAACTCATCGTACTCGATCTTCGATACCCAAAACAATGTTGTCATACTCTGTATTTTTGCTTCTATACT
The DNA here is from genome assembly GCA_018584345.1 of Thuja plicata. Taxonomy (NCBI): domain Eukaryota; kingdom Viridiplantae; phylum Streptophyta; class Pinopsida; order Cupressales; family Cupressaceae; genus Thuja; species Thuja plicata. Next base: position 1,176,319 of record MU228146.1, on the reverse strand, counting down.
TAGTCATTTTGAAGATTGTATCTCCAAAACAGTACTTTGATCCAATCGATCAATATACCAGATATGTTTCCATAAATGAAAACCCATAAGTGTCTCACATCATACAAAAATCATCACTTTCTGACACATCCATATTCCATATATCGCATCTATCTTCGCTTTACAAAATGTTCTTCTTATATATATGCATTACATCCTCTGGTCGGCTTTCAATTACAATACAAAAAAAAAATTAAACAAAAAGTAAATATAATGTCGGGGCTCTTTTATTACCAAAGTATAGGTAATTCACAATACCAATCCAACTTAGAACGCTTGGATTCCATCACATGCTCCCTCAATTGTCGCAACTGTTCAACTGCTATGTTACATTGTTCTGTTGTCTTCACATGTCTTCAAATCTCTCTAACTCACTATAATCATCACCAAAATAAAATAGATCTTAACTGTAGGTCATACATACATCATAGTATCTTCCTCTAAGCTCTCTAGTCATCAAACATTGTACTCGATCTTCGTTGTCCAAAACAATGTTGTTATACTCTGTATTTTTGTTTCTATACTTAGTCAATTTCAGAATTGAATCTCCAAAACTGTACTTAACTCAATCATACTATCAGATTTGTTTCCATAAATTACAACCATTAAGTGTCTCATATCATCTCAAAAACATCACTTTCCAACAATCTCTCCCTTTGGCATTGATGGCAACACTTATCAAAAAATGACTAAGTGTTCCAACATAAACTATCTTCTTTTTATTTATTTTTCTTCTCCTTTTCTCATTTTTCTCTTCTCTCATCTCCCCCTTAGACAACAATGGAAAAGGTGTACAAAATTTAAAAAATTTATGATTTAGTGCTTTCTCACCAGTTTAATAATATCTTGAAAGGAATCTTCCAAGATCTTCACTTCCGCATTCTATGACTCAACCAATATCTGACTAACATGAATTAATCCATTCAGTGCATATGATGTTGTCTCTGTTGCTTTTAACTCTGTGGGCATATATTTTTTCAATGATTCAGTAGTCTTCTCCATGTCAGATAGATGTACTTAAATAATTGATAGCTTAGGAGTGATTATACTCTTTAGGAAACCAAATCTTGTCATTACTCTCACTTTCTCTATATCCAATACATTCAAATTATCAAGAATCTGTGTTACCTCTCTATCCATCTCCATTATAGATTGTGAGGAGGTCTCACAACTGTCCATCATGTTGTTCATGGTAGCCCTATCCTTTTCAATAATGTCTTCAATGTTCTTAATGTGTCTGATAGGGTTCATACAATAGCTGAATAATATCCTTCCATGTGTAACACAACTTTTGGCCTTTAATGTAGCTGATCTCAGAATGCCCAAGTCCCATGAAATAGATTGGCATACTTCCTTCAACTTCTTCTCTAGATAACTTATCTCTACCTACTCTTCAACAATATTCACTAAGGACTCATAGTGACCATCAAAATCATCTAGTGCCATTTTCAGTTTCTTTGCATCATCTTTACTTTGAAAAACAAAAGGGACTAGAAGTAGTTTATTCACAGTATCAATTGCTCTAGTAATTACCTTAGTCTTTTTGTCTCCTTTCTACTTAGATCTCTCTTTTGTCTTTTTGAATGCGATGAAGGGTAGTCTCATCAGTTCATCCTCATCCATACTATCAACTCCTATGCTTGCATATCTATCATTACTTGCCAACAATAGAATAGAAGATGTGTCAATTTCAGGTTTCACTTCAACTCTTGCCTCTTCTCCTTTTTTTGTGTCTATCTCATTCTTGTGTTCTGATTCTTCTTTCTACTCTTCCTCTTTATGTTCTTCCTCATTCTGTTCTACTTCATCTGCCACTGAATTTTCAACATTTCCTTCAAATGGATCTCTCTCATCTTCTGAAGTTTCAAGGGTCACGGGAACACCAGAGACATAGAAATTTGGTTGCATGTCAACTTTGCTCTTCTCAACATTTACCTCAACTATCTTAGAGTTCTCTCCAATTCCTATAGATGTAGGCATAGTAGATGTAGGAGGTGGAGTCTTCTCAAGAATATTACTAATATGTATTTGATTCAATGCCTTTTGAGTCTCCTCTATGACTTCTTCATATTTTCTGCCCATAATTTTCACTCATCTTGCTTTGGTTCTCAACAACAGTTTGAGTGCTTCAAATATTCTTTCTCTCTCCTATACAGAAACTACTGGCAGCATATCCTCAATAGCTTTATTTCTAATATTCTCATATTCAATATGTGCAAGTTGTTTTCTAATCTCTAGTTTTTCATACAACTCCTCAGGTATACTGCCCTCTATCTCTAGTAGATTATTCTTGAAAACAAGTAAATGATTTATCACTATGTCCTCAATCACTAGTTTGTCAGATTCCTCATACCTATCATAATATTTGTTCACTGAAACAAGTTTTCCTTGCTCAATATCTCTTTTCTCTAACATCTTTATATCAAGTTTCCATATATGTCTGTCACTTGTGGTCTCTTTCTCAACTTTCTTTTCTTCTACCTCTTCAGTCCTCTACTTCTTAGGATGTGAGTCCAGTTTAGTGGAGCTAGTGTTTCTCCGAGGAATAATATTTTCTTCCTGTGAAGTCTTCTATGGTGGTGAGGGTGTAGTAACATAAATAATAGAATAAATAGTAATAACTAATTACTCAATTTTTGGAGGTGGAAGGGTTGCAGTAGCAGTACTTGCCAACCCAGAAGATTTCTCTTCTATCTTCTTCCTTACTTCTCTCATCTCTTCTTTATAATTCCTGCCTTAGCTGCACAATCATCAATTATATTCTCCACTCTTCTTTTCCTTAAGCCTCTAGTCTACTCTTCTCTAACTTTAGCTAATTTCTCTTCATATATTCCCCATCTCTCCTCAGATATATCAACTTGAAATGCCAAGACATGTTCAATTTTCATAACTAAAACTTCTTAACTGACTTCATAACCCATAGGGTAACACCATTTCTTTCTTGGTACAACTGCCTCAAAACATACACAAGCAGTTTCAACCATGAAATAGATTGTATCCTTATATCTCTCAACCAACTCTTTAGGAATTTTGAATCTTTCTTTCATTTGCCTCTGAAGAATCTTGATCATGCCAAACAGTTCTCCATCTACCCATGTGTTGTTTTTTCTTTTTTAGCTCTGTGAAATATGAATACCAGTGGGTATGTTGTCTTTCCATGATCTAGGGTGCATGCAAAGAAACTTATGCTCAATGTAGATATACATATGAACTAGAAATTATCCAAATCTAAAGGTCTTAGATTTATCCTTCTTTATTAGCTTAACATTCTCCAAAACATGTTGTGCTAGAACCTCGCATAGGTTAAATGTAGTGTTATCCTTTATCATTCTATAGGACATCATAATAACTCCTATTGAGACTAAATTAGGTCTATTTTTGTAGTAAAACTTGTATCCAAGTATCATCACAATCAGTCTAACATTCTATAAGAAAATATCATTCACTTTCATAGCTCGCTTGTCCCATTTAGAATGTGTTAGGGTTTCAACTTGTTTCTTTATGTGCTTCTCTACCATAGGGATAACTCTAGTTTTTTCTAACCCAACTATATCATCAATCAACTAACTACAAATATTTACAGGTTGCTCTCCTATCCAGATGAATTGATCATGAACTCTTCTCAATAAGATTTTGATCCATTCTTCTTCACTGAAATCATACAATTCTAATATTTTCATGATGCTCAGGTTATCTATGTGTTTGAATTCATCCTTCATTTTACCATCATCACCTAACATATCTTCCATTTTTGTAGCAACCTCTTCATCTCCCAATATGTCATATTTTCTATGAATATAATCTCTAATATCTTCTATGTGCAAGACGTCGTGTGGCATTTGTGAAAATGCTCCTTCAGGGTCGTCTTCACAAGACTTAAATGGATGTTTCTTAAATTTGTATCTAGGTCGATCTACAACATCATAAATCAAAGGTGCATCTATATATTTTGTTCAAGTAGATGATGTAAATACCTTAATCACGCTGAATTATGAATTTCTACTTCGATCGATCACACAATGTAGCTGCTAGGAAGTCTGATACTCTCCAATCTTTGTTCTCCTTGGTCGCTGCTCTTCAAATGGTGAAGAAATATGAATCTCAGATGTCTTTTATTCATTTTTAAGTGAGAAATGCACGTTACCCAATACACTTTACTTTGTATATTGTCTAGTCAGTCACAAATCTCGCGATCACAGAATATGCATTGTCTGAAGATGCGCTCTCAGATATAAGTTCTATGATGTCAACACATATCATAACTAAGCTCATTGGAGCTTACTCCTCAGAATCAGGGGCTGGATATAATTTGATTTATTCATCCAATACTCCCCATAAGGCCATGATCGGCTATTTAGGTCGATGTAATAGTGTTAGCATCAGGCAAAGATTCAGTAGCATCTATTGTCTCTCCCTGGACCAATATCTTACTTGACTCTTTGACTTTCCCCACTTTACCACTGTTGTTATCTTCTTCTTTCTTGAAGCAATTGTCAAATTTAGTTTTTTAATCTACAAGACTCATACCATTATCACTGTCATTCATCTTTGTGTACATAGGAGGTGGTACTCTTCTGTTTTCTACTCTATTGTACCTGCAAAACTTCACTATATGCCCTAGATTGTTGCATTTGTGGCATATAGGAGGAGGTCTATTCTGACTTACTTGTAGCTTACAATAATTTTCAATGTGTCCAAGGTTATTACACTTGTAACATGTGGGTTTAACTACTTATTCTCCTCTGATGTTATCTTGTATATATCTATATTGATCAGGTTTCCTACATTATGCTTTCTTGTGCCCATATGCATTACAATTAAAACAACAACCAGAAAAAGGTTGAAAGGGGAATTACCTCTACAATCTCTCTTCATGTGTCCAAACTTGTTACAACCAAAACATATACCTCTGAAAGGTTTGATCTATTCTTTAGGTTCTTCAAGAATAAGTTTTTCTCCATCAATCTTTGCATCAGATTTATCTTCTTGATTCTTAGAACATTCAGCTTCATTGAATCCAACACCAATCATATCTCCTTTAGGTTTCTGTATGTCTCTTTGTTCATTGATCAAGTCACTGCTCATGTGAAGTCTCTCAATGTGTTTCTTTGTCTCAACAAGTTCACCTTTAATGATCTAATTATATTTCTCCAATTCTAGATACTTGTTTTTGTATTGGTCAAGCTCATTCTTCATTTGTCCCATCAGAATATTAGCATCCTTCAAATCTTCATCAATCTTGTTTTTAGCATCCTTTTCTTGTTGATTCTTTTTAGCCATTGTCTCATTCTCAAGCTTCAAATTATCATTCACATGTTCAATTTGTTTCATCTGCTCTAAATTATCATTGTCTAAATCTTCTTTTATCTAAACCATACGATCCTGTCTCTGATTTCGAGAAATTTCAAGCTAGTCTTTCAATTTCTTAATGAATCCCTCAGCTCTCCTTAAATTGAATCTCAAGTCACCATTCTCTATTTTTGCTTTGTCAAGGTCTTCAAGAGCTGCTTCAAAGTTTTCTTGCAAACCTACAGAATCCATCTTGATCTCCCTTAAGTTGCTAAACTTTCTCTTCAAGGGTCAACACCTCTGATACCAATTGTTAGGATTAAGTAATACTGAGAGGGGGGTGAATCAGTATTACAACACTTTAAATCAAACTTAAACCAATTCTACATAAACCATATGATTTCTGAAATAAAAATAACATAAGAAAATAACACACAACTCATTACACCATTATTTGTTGTCGAGGAAACCTTGGCCAAGGAAAAACCCCGGTGGGGATGGTACCCACAAGCATGCACTAAAGTATAATGTCCATGTTAGGAGACCTAGCCCTGTTAGGAGCTGAATATTACACAATACATTTCCTTGTTAAAGGAATAACAACCCTGTTAAAGGTATACAACACCTTATTAGGGGTACACTGAGCTTATAGCTCTTACAATCAATACTCCACAAAAGTATTCTCAAAAATGAAAAAAAAAAACATCACTAATGCTTAGATAGTTCCATTTATAGCTCTTTGTCAATCTCTGATCTCACATCTTCCATCACACATATCCATCCATATTCCATATATCGCATCTATCTTTGTTTTACAAAATGTTCTTCCTATATATATGTATTACATTCTCTGGCCGGCTTCTAATTACAATACAAAACAAAATAAATACTTTTAAAAAAAAGTAAATATAATATCAACGCTCTTGTATTACCAAAGTATAGGTGATTCACAATACAATCAAACTTAGAATGCTTGGATTCTATCGCATGCTCCCTCAATCATTGCAACTCTTCAACTGCTCTGTTACACAGTTCTCCTATCTTTGCATATCTTCAAATATCTCTAACTCACTGTAATCATCACCAAAACCTAATCAATCTTAACTCTAGGCTATACATACATCATAGTATCTTCCTCTAAGCTCGCTAGTCATCAAACATCATACTCGATCTTCGCTGTCCAAAACAATGTTGTTATACTCTGTATTTTTGTTTCTATGCTTAGTTGATTTCAGAACTGAATCTCCAAAACTGTACTTAACTCAATCATACTATCAGATGTGTTGCCATAAATGACAACCATTAAGTGTCTCATATCATCCCAAAAACATCACTTTCCAACATATATATGACATGTATACATGTATATATGTACATACATGTATTCATATATATATGTGTGTGTGTGTGTGTGCACGTACATATACATGTATATACATATATATGTATATACATATATATGTATATACACATATTTACATGTACACATGTATATGTATATATATATCCATATATATATACATATACATATATATACATGCATATGCATGTATATATGCATATATAATATATATGATATTTACATGCATGTATATACATATACATGTATATATACTGATTATATATATTAAAAACAATAAATAATGCAAATCAAAAATAAAAATAAATAAATAATGTAAATAAAAAATAAAATACCTCAGAAAATGATGTTCGAAAATCAGAAGCCCCACAACTTTCAACCCCGCCGAAACTGTGAAAGTGAAAGTGATAGTTTGGGTGGGCTTATAAACCCCACCAAAACTTTTATTTCCTAACTTTCTATTGAAAGTAAGGAAGTTACTTTCGATCGAAAGTAGGGAAGTACTTTCAATCAAAATCTAACTTCTTCTCGAAAGTATGGAATTTTTGTACTTTCAATCGGAAGTTACTTACTTACGATCGAAAGTATATGTTACTTGTGATCGAAAGTATGGTGGGTAGATTTCATGGATTGCACTTTTCAGGATGAATTCATTCCTCTGAAAAAGTGTAACCCACTATTGTGGGTTCACCCACATATATGCATACATATATATACATATACATACATGCATATATCTATACATATATATACACATATGTATATACATATACATATATATATACACATGTATATATATATGTATATTTATACATGTATATGTGTGTGTATACACACACTGTTGAACATGTCGAATAACTGAAAGGGGGGTAAATTAGTTATTCCTACACACTTTATAAAAATTTTACTTTGTCGGTAAACTTATAAACAACAACAATATCGAATTATGATCTATTGGTTAACCACAATAAGCATTCATAACATATATGAACATGAAAGTACAGAAACACCGACAAAAATAACACCAAGATTTGAGTGGAAACTCAAACTGGAAAAAACCACGGAGAAGCTAATTCTCATAAATGAAACATCAGTTAAGGTGACACTGGTTAAGGTGGTTTTTACAAAGGCTCACTGTCGGTTGTGCTCACTACATGTTGGCTCACTGTTGGTTGGGCTAACTACCCTTACAAATGAATATGGCTAACTATCAATACAAATATTACTAACAAAAGATGAACTGGTAGAATTTCATCTAGCTATGCATGAAACAGTTCAATAATTAGTCCTTTTTTTTGTTACGACCAGTAGATCTGAATGATGATCTTCTCTTTATTGTCTAATCCAATATAGCTCAGTGTGCAAGTCACTTCTTGATCTCCAATAAACTGCCTCACAAATTTCTTCTCGCATACAATACTACCACAGATTTACACTATTTCTCTTCTGTAGCTTACACTATTCATACCACATCATCCATCTCATAGATACAAAAAGGTTATCCTTTATTTATATGTATATCCAACCATACATATTTCAGCCATACCAAATGTGTGTGATGGCCCCAATTATAAAATATATTACAATTACATTAAATATCCATGGGTCCTAAATATAGGACATACTTAGGGAAACATTACAAAATGCTACACTAGAAACAAATATAGGTCGTACATAAGATGTTTACACTGCACGTTACATTTACTGATACTGTTGAAATGCCACAACCAAGACCATGTCCTGATTACCAAAACATCTAAACCAACTAATAGGTGAAATAGGATAGAGAAGGTCTAGAATATGATACCAGAACCAATCTGATGAACAATACAATTGTCTAGATGTCATAAACAACTAGAAGAACATTGCAAGCATAGCAATCACCAAAAACTGATGAGAAAATTCATATAATATTGATCACCAAAAAACATACAAGTGTACAAAAATATGTAAGCCATGAGTATAACCAAGTACACCTGCCATCACCACCAAAATTGGCCATAACAAAAAATTCTATTATATAACCGACATCTAATAGATACATATCCAAAATTTTCAACAACCAACTGATACTGCCAGGATGTCAGTATGAGGGTTTTGAAATAACTAACAACCAATGTGAGAAATAACTCAATAGATATAACAATATCCCCCTTTTGCATTGATGATAAAATGCCAAAACAAAATGAACTCTTGATCCCAAAAAAAACTTTGCAATCAACAAATCCCCGTAAGTAGATGTATCATTTTTGTTTTCCTCTTTCTCTCCCCCTTTTTATGACAATGGAAAAACAGCAACAACAACCAATCCAAAACTAATACACCCTTATAAAAAATTTAAATGTGCCTTACATTAATCTTCCCTATTCTCCAACATATACAAATACCTAAAAAATCTACTTACCGACAGGAATATCGGTCCCCCATTCAACATTTTCATTGCCAGGTAATGATCTCATGAATTAAAAGACCAAACACATAACTAGCAACCCAAATTTGAAATCATAACCACCTTCAACTATCATCCTCATATTCTCAAGATAATTATCTAACAATATTTTGCACAGATACATTTGCATATTCTCTTTTACAATCTTACATGAAATAAACATAGCTAATGCGAATTCAAACCATCATTATTTTGAAATTGAACCTTATATGAAACACCATAGGAGACATACCTCACTATCAGATCCTCAAGAGTATTAATTATAAATGCACGTTGATCCTGACCAATCTCTATAAGAGCTTCTACCTCTTGACAATTGAATGGCTTCTTCCCATGCAACTCATCAACACTTCATAATCTATTAATTGCATTAATTACCTCCTTTGATACCACATATGGTTTATCCAACACTAGGGTTTCACCATGAAACTGACTCAACATGAACATGAATTCTCTAGCCTCACACCAGGGAAATTCTCCCCAAATATCCAGTCCAAGATTTTTGATTCTTTGCATATCCTCCACTGGTAATCCAAATTTCAATTGCTTAATGCAGTTGTGATTGAATTTATTCATCCAATTTAGGTGCCATAATCTCTTCACAAGTCTTCTTTCTAAAAATTCACAATTTTTTCTCTTTGTGCTACAGTGCCAAATGATTCAAAAAAATTCCTTTAAAGCCACGAAGCAACATGATTTATTTTCCTATTGAAATTTAAATATCGCTGACCCAATCCAACTACAGACCAAAACATCTTGTCATAATTAATACTCTTATCCTTCCTACTGGAAATAGGCTACTCGTACCTGGTAATGCTTTAGAGAAGGGGAGATGAATTATTTAGAATGTTAAAACTCTCCCTAAGCCAAAGCATTAGACTCTGTTGTTGGAAGAGCTAGTACCAGGATCTGGTACCACAAGACTCTCCACACCAGCAACATATTTATTTTTCCATGTCATATTAGTGTTTTGAAATTCAGCCAAAATATTATTTCCAATCTTAGTATTTATCATAGTACCACCAAATTTGCATGTGTTAGCACAATGACCACTTTGACCACACTCGAAACATTAACATTCTTCCTGCTAGATTTCACCGACTTAGATCTTCATTGACTAGCCTTATGACCATAGTTTTGGCATACATATCAATTCCAATGAAAGATATCATTCACTGCATTCTTCTTATCCTGATTTGAAATTTAACTCTTGCACTCAATTGACTTATGATTAAACTTATGACAATTAAATCATTGAACCTTCTAATCCTTTCTTATCTTATAATCAATTACCTTATTACCAAAATTCTTACAAATATAACAAAATACCATTAAAAGATAAGTATCTTTGAGCATTCAATTGTTTTACCAGAGGTCTTCTTGTGGATGTATTCTGATTTTTGACCTTGTTTGTTACTTCAACCTTTGAATCTTATTCAATTTCCTTCTCTTTGCCTTTGTCCTTCTAATTTGAGCATTCACTGATAAACCCTAATCCTTCCTTATCTTTGTGAATTTTTTGCATGTCTAATAACTGATCCACAATAATAATGCTTTCACACACTTTTTCTTTAACTCTTAGCTTCTTCAATTGCATTTCCATCTTCTCATTTTATTTTGAACTCTTCTTGATAATCTCCTTGAATTTTTCTTCGGATGCTTTCAATTCTTCCATTGCAAATTCTAGTTTGACTTTGTCTATCCAATAAATTTTTATTTTATTCCTTAATCCATCCCTGATAAATTACACATAATGCATATTTCCATTTAGTTTTTTTTCCATCTCTACTACTCTTTCCTTTGATTCCTTCAGTTCCCTTTCTAGAACTGCAACTTTCTCTTTTGACCCCTTCAATTCCTAATTGACTTCTTTATGTCTTGCTTTGAATTTATTAATTTGATCTCTCAATTTTTTGATGCATTCATTCACTTTTTTTAGATTCTCTTTCATCTCTTCATTCTTTGATTTGGTACGTTCAATGTCACTCATCATGATTTTCCAATCTTCCTCAGTGTAGTATCCTCCTTCCATCTATTCAAACATCCAAGATCTCCCTCAAGAAGTTAAGCTCTATTTCAAGGGACCAAGCTTTGATACTAATTGTTGAACATGCCAAATAGCTAAGAGGGGGTGAAACAGTTATTCCCACACACTATAAAACTTTTAATTTGTCAGTAAACTCATAAACAATAGAATTATCAACTTTTGATCTATCGGTTAACCACAATAAGCATTCATTATAGATATGAACATAAAACCAAAGAAACACTAACACAAAGAACACCAAGATTTACGTGGAAACCCAAACTGATAAAAACCATGGAGAATCTAATTCTCATGAAATGAAACACCACTTAAGGTGATTTTTATAAAGGATCATTGTCATTTGTGCTCACTGCAAGTTGTCTCATTGTCAGTTGGCTCACTGTCGGTTGGGATAACTACCCTTACAAATTAATATGGCTAACTACCAATACAAATATTACTGATAAAATATGAACTAATAGAATTGCACATAGCTATGCATGAAATAGCTCAACAATTAAGCTTTGCTATTATTACCAATACTAGATTTGAATGCTAATATACTCTTTAATATATGATCCACTATAACTCAGTATGTAAGCCACTTATTGATCTTCAATAAATTGCCTCACAAACTTCTTCTCACATACAATATCACCACATATTTGTAGTATTTCTCCTTTTGTATTGTATTGTTCACACTACATCATCCATCATCCATATCATAGATACAAAAAGGTTATCCTTTATTTATATGGATATCTAACCATACATAAGTCGGTCACACCAAACATGTGATGGCCCCAATTACAAAATATTTACAATTACATTTAATGCATTACCATGGGTCCTAAATCTAGGACATACTTAGGGAAATATTACAAAATGATACACCAAGACCAAATATAGGTCGTACATAAGATTTTTACACTACACATTACATTTACTGATACTATTGGAATGCCACAACCAAGACCATGTCTTGATTACCAAAACATCTAAACCAATCGATAGGTGAAACAAGATAGAGAAGGTCTAAAATATGATACCAGGACAAACAGATGAACATCACCATTATCCAGATATCAGAAACAACTGGAAGAACATTGCAAGCATATAAATCATTATAAATTGACAAGAAACTTCATATAATACTAATCACCAAAAAAATATACAAGTGTATCAAAACATGTAGACCATGAGTATAACTAAGTACATCTTCCATCACCACCAAAAATATCCAAAAATGAAACTTCTATTAAATAACCGATAGCCAACAGATACATATCCAAAACTATTAACAACCAACTGATATCGCCAAAATATTGATATGATTATTTTAACATCAATGACCATCAGTTCCATCAACAACTCAGTAGATCTAACACACACACACACATATGTATATACATATACATAAATATATACATATATGTATATGCATATATATACACACACACACATATATTGTTAGAATAAATGAGAGGGGGGTGAATCAGTGGCCTTAAAATAACTCCAAAACTCCAACCAAAACTTTTATCTTAAATATAATATCCTCTAGTTATCTTTCAGTCCATCAAGATGTATGCCTTAAATAAATTTAACAAATATAACCTTCTCAGTAAGATATAGTGTTTATCTTTTCTAGACTTTACCGAACAACAGCAATTGAACTTAGTGTTAACTGACCAATCCACTATTACTAATGTGTAAAATAAAATATCAATGCAATGAAAGAAATACACATTTGACACAGATTTTAATGTGGAAACCTTGTTAAGGGAAAAACCACTTGGGACCGGTAACCCAAAATTTTCACTCTTTTGAAGTGAGCTCGGTGAAGAGCCAACCCTGTTAAAGGTTACAAACACACTATTAAGTGTGACCTAGTTAGAGGATTTAAAACTAACCGTTTCTTTTTTGACCTAGCACTCACTATGTTTTCAACAAGAAAACCTTTTGATACTCTTGAGTATCTCAATACAATAAGGATGGTTAAATCCTACTCGGTTAGGAGATTATATGAATCAATGGTTAAAAGTGATACAGTAAATGATCTATTCAATAATACAACTTTAAATTGAATATTTTTAGATCTATTGTTAGTCCAATAATACCTCTCTGATCAATATTCTCTTTTTCTTTCTTCTTTTTGCTCGGTGAATGCTCTGTCCTCTGTTGCTCGGTGTCTGCAGAATTCTTTGGCTCTGTTCTTTAGCCTGTATGATCAGATCTGCATGAAGACTTTTATCTTCACCAAAATTATATTCAACATTCCTCATTTCATAATGAATTCCTTGTCTCTTTATATAGACATGATGAGTCACTCAATCTCCTTTTTTTGTCGTAGATCACTTCTTGATCCGTACAACTTGGCATTCTTTGCTTTATCCCATAAATCTCTACTTTAGTTTTATTCTGTAGATATCTCCTTGATAACTATGATTTAAATCTCTTCCATGCTTTAGTTTAACTGATCATTAGAAATAAAGTAATCAATCAGTAAATCTCTAAACATAACTCCTGCCAGCTAAGTAGTTTTTTCATTCTTGAACTTCAGTTCTAATCGGTCATCAACTCTAGATAGCTTGGTCATTAACTCTAGTTGTGCCCAGTGACAACTTTAGTTATGCTCAGTATACACTGAATTTCACGGTGACACTTGTTCGGTAATGCTTTCTTGGTTACTATTGTGCTCGATTTATACTATCCATTGGTGTGCACTGTATGTCGGTGTTTATTGTCACGCGGTGTAGTCAGCATTTCTATGTTTTACCAATAACATAAATTTTGTCTCTTCAGTTCTTCAAGGTTATGACCAATATATGTATAAACAATCAGATTATATTAAGTTGACATCAATGACAATACAATACATTAACTGATTTAATGTCGTGCATTCACTTTTGCATCTTGGTGATCATCAATTTATCATCTTCAAACATTCAATCAGTTATAGTTCATCACACACACACACACACACACACATACATATATATCATCCTAAAATTCTATCGGCCATGTTAGAAAAATACATAAAATTAAATGAAATACAAGAATGAATCCAAGAGAGTGAAGCAAAGAAATGTATTACCAAAGGATGAATGTTGAAACAAGAAAAATAAACAATAGCAATGAGAAGCTCCAAGCTCAACACCAAGACTATTTTTGAAAGGTGAAAACTAAGAAAAAACCCTTGTGCATAAATATGAATGAGGCAAGAAGCCGAGAGAGAGAGAGAGAGAGAGAGAGAGAGAGAGAGAGAGAGAGAGAGAGAGAGCATTACAATATTGTGAGAATGAGAAGGATAGAAGAGAGAAGAAATCCAACTTGTGAGAACCAAATGAGAACCCTAGAACCCTAACTTGTGTATGAGATCCATCTCTTAAGTAGAGATGAGTGGAGGATTTTTCATGTAAATTTCATACTTTATGTGTGCCACATTCACATTTGGTGTGTAACATGTGTAGGAATCCTCTTAAGGAGGAATATCTAATTTCCTTATTAAAGGAATTACAAATATAAGACATGACCTTGGTATATCTATTAATTACAAACATACCAAGGAAATATTAATTCTAATAGGCCATAGTTAAATTCTTTATTGGGACCTCTTAGAATCTATTTTGGTGATTACAAGGTCTGAATGCCCATTATGCTTGATCTTGGAAACCTGTTATTTCCCCCTGCATCTTTTCACCTATTATGACACCCTATCTAATTTTTGTCTCATTATCTAGGGTATAGAATGCCAAAAAAAATTTATCCATGGGACATAACATTTTAGTGTTCTATCCCCAAAGGTTTTGGCCCAAATTTGGCATGGGGCCCTATGTCAGGGTGTTTGTAGGAAGTCTGATCCTATGGTCAGCCTGAATTAATTTTGAATCTTGAAATGATGGATTGAGTACAAAAACCCCCTATCTCTCCTCATTTTGACATTCATTATTATCCTTAAGCATTCATTACCAAGTGTAAGCATTTATGATCAATTTTTTTAAGCAATCAAGAGAAATTGAGCAATTGGATTCAAGATTTAAAGGAAAGCATCCAAGAACAAGTTTATCTAAGCCTCCAATTCTTGAAGTCCATCCAAGTCAAAGACAATATTCTCCAACTAAATTAATTTTCTCTCTCATTATGGCCAAGTAGATGAAATCTTAATTTAAGCAAGAAGATCCTTCCATCCATCCACATTCATTTTTCCTTCATTGCAAGTGATTATCAATCATATCTACATTCAAGATATAGGAATGCAGTTCATAGATACATGTATTTGTGAGGTAATCATAGATTCTAAATTAAATTCTAAGTTTAAATTATTTATTTCAACTCGATTCAAGCATGTTCATGGGTAGAAGAGATTTCTACATCCATCCATGAGGGTTTATGCAAGGCGAATCAAACTTTTACCTTTTTACATACTTTTCTTTATGTAATTTAATTTTGATTTCAAGGTTGATTCCTAAATAAGGGTTTGACCAAGGAAAACTCCTTTGGACAAGATTTTATACATTTTTCTATGTGCGGGAACAGGTTACAAAGCTATTAGATAAAATATGGAAATTTAGAAACTGTCAAAACATCCCTGAAAAAATCAGCAAAAAACACCGGGTACATAATGCCAAAAAAGTTATGAACCCAAGTGTAGATCACCAAAAAATATTTTATACCCTGTACTTTGTTCCCATATTTTAGCCATGGGTTAGATTTTCATTTTGGTTTCCATTTCTGTACTTTTCATCTTTCTGTCATTTTGTACCATTCTGTTATTTCTAGTTTTTTAGTTACTTGTCTAAATTATCATTTACATTACATTTTCTCATCATTTCCATTTTAATTAATTCATATTTAGTGAAGGATCACTGCCCCATTCAGTTCTTGAGTATCCTCTTGACCCTAGTGAGGTATCTTCCTTCTGAATGTGCAATTATGAAATGGGAGGTGTGAATTTATCTATTTACCCCATCTCCCCATTTTACCTTTTGTACATTTTGGTGAATGTAACTCTTCTTACATACTTTTGAGCTTGGTAGTTGAATCCACTTTGCATGTCTAGATCTACTTTGTATGCATTGAATTATATCTTCATATTCATATATGTTTTTCTTTAAAAAAATTATTTTCCTTAGTTTATTTGCATATCACTTTCAAATTTTATATTTACATTAGATCTTTCTCTCATTCTCTTGTGCATGACTTTTATTACCTTGAGTCCTACCTATAGCATTATGGTTAGGAGAAGTCGTAGACTTATGGATTCCTTTGATCTGGTGTCCTCTATTTTTCCTAGGAATCTTGATGAGACCAATATGCCTACTAATGGTATTCCTCCTATTATTGAGAACAACTCTTCCCATTCTTCTCATGATGAAGATGAGGCCTTAAGAGTCCTTCCTATGCAAGTTCAACACTAGTATAATTTGACAAATAAATGACTACGTAACTAAAAAATTTAGTCATGTGACTAAAAATGATCAAATTCTACTATTTTTTGCAATTCACAAGTATAAGTGACTAAATAAATGACTAATTTGGTCATCGGGTAAAATCACAACTAAATAATTGGTGAGACAAATAAAAATGACTAAATAAATGACTATTAATCTTGTATTATTATTTTTTTCTAATTTAATCATAACCCATAGAGCTTAAGCTCGCCTCATTTGGGCGTCCCGATGTCTTGGTGCACAAAAAATACCTATTGTGTGGAAGGCATTTCCTCTCAGTGCAGTCTTAAGGCCTTCATATATTTTATAACAAAAAATTAACATTTACATTCTTTAACTTTTATTACTCATTATGTTATTTAATTACTAATGTTTTAACTATGATTTGAAGCCAATTTGATTTCTGTAGTGTTATCATGTCAAATATCAAATGTATTTCAGGTTTTCTTTGTATTTTTTCCCATTTAGGTGCCCTTAAGAGACAAGGTAATTAAAAGAAGCTTAACATTTTATAATTCCTTTCTTTAAAATTTGATCTCCTATTAAAAATAAAGGAGGTGGAGGGGGCCAAAAAAAATGTTTACAATAATATCTTTTCCTTTCAAATTCTAAATTAACATTGAAAAGGTAAGGGGGGGAATTGAACTCAAATTCTTTCATTGACTTAACCCAAGGAAGATAACTTAGGTTTTGAAGAGTGGGATTTTGGAAAATATTCCAAACCATACCTTCATCTAGCCTTTGAAGTTAAATCAAGATAAATATAGGGGCGATACAAGGAAACAACAGGTGTTTTGAAGGAAACATCAAGTTTGATTGATACAAAGAGCAATATAGGATGCATAAACAACAAATATCATTAGTTTTGTTAAAAAAACATCAAGTTTAAAGGGGTAAGAATTATATTTGTGTACAAATGAACAATGTTTTCATTTAGAAAAGGCATATGATATGTAGAGAGCAGCAACATTTGTCATAACCAATAATTTTTAAAGAATTTTTCACAAAAAATAAGTAGAGTTCAATATTCAAACTCATGTACCTTAACATATCAATGTATCCTTAGTTCGATGTCATTTGTGTTGTTTAAGATATTCTTTTAAGACACAATTACTATTTCATCTTAAACTTTAAAATTATTAATTAGCCTAAACTAGAATTCAAGTTCTCACGCCATCTTTTTCTTTTCGTCATCGGCAATTTCGTCAAAAAAATAGAGCGGCTTGACAGAAGTCTACGGTATTATCGAATTATTCGTAAACAGAGTCAGAGTATGTTAAGGTTTTATTATTTTGGGTGTGTTGGGGAATCTGGAATTGGAACATTTGTATGACCATCACATAATAGAACAAAAATAGGGTTTTAACTGATCAGGTATGGTAAATATCTCTCTTTTTCTAGATATTTTTATGAAAGGATTTCCAGACATTATTTTTTTGTTAACAGGGTTACAATTGGTGTTGTGGGTATGGCTAAAACTTTTATATTACGCACGGTTTAGAGGACACTTTTTATGCAGTATAATTTCTACCATGAAATTCTCAAAGAAAAAATAAAGCTTCCAATTTTATGCAAAGAGAATGTGCCCTTAAATTAGGTTTTCTATTTTGGTGAAATATTTCATTTCTTTTGCATATAGATTGGTTTGATAAGTCATTGGCATTTAACTAACAAGAAAAAGCACCACTTATTAAGCACCAATGTTTCTTGAGGAAATTACCCTATAAATAATATGGCACTTTAAATAACTTTTGGGTGTAATGAATTTTACTTCAATCAAATGGAATAAATACTTTGAGTTGATTTTGAGAATGTGGTTGGAAATTTAAAATGTCATTGATTTTGTAGGAATTCAAGATATGTGATCCAAATGATATGTGAGGGGTTTTATTATAAGAGAAACCCCATACCCAATGTTCAAACCAACATTCTGATACATTTGGGCAAAAAAAAATTGCATTTGGAAGGTTATGTTGAGTAGAATTTCTCAAAGTGTCTGTATAGTTGGGAATAGCTATAGGAGAATATGATAGAAGATAGTGTGATGGGTGAGGATACAATAGCCACTTTGTCAGAAGTGAGGGGTGTTGGATCTATAAAGGCCTTTGCACCACCTACATCAGTATTGACATCAACAGATTTATCATCAAGTCACCAACAATAACTTGCACATCATCAACATGTGCAAGAAATGGGCGCTCTTTTAGTAGGCCATCATGAAGGAATGTGCCTTGATAATGATCAATCTAGTTGGAATATAAATGGACCTCAAATAATTTCTTGATTTATATTGAGGGGAAACCCACCACAAGAAATGAAGATGAACCCATCTTTAGAGAAGATGGCACCAACAACCATCTTTGTGAAGGGAAGAGCAATAAAAATTTGTTGTGACAACGTATTAAATGAACTAATGCAATGCTAGGCTTTTGATCACTGTTGTTTTGTATGTGGGTGAAGATTGTGGCACAGATTGAATTGGTGGAAATAAGAGGAAGTCTAGTATTTTACAAAATAAAAGAAAGTTGAAATATATTTCTATAGTCGAAAATCGACACCTATTGTCATAAGTCTAGATCTGAAAGTCTTCTTGTTCTATTGACAATCCTCATACTGGAAATGCACATTGGATGTAGCCAAGCACATTGAAAGAAAAGAGTACATTTCAAACTTTTTTCTTAGGGTTTTTGCTAGTGATAGTGTCTTTTGAAGGCCTTTAAACATTCAAAGGTGAAAATATTATTTTCAATGTTAAAACTAATTCATTTATCAGAGCTGAGATATTGGTATTACAATTATAGTGATCTACTTAATTTTCTGAAAAAATAATGCTCAAAGGTTGTTAATGCAATTTTTTATTTGAATGTCAAACAAGTCGCATAGTATATTACTTCAAGTAGTCCTAAATTGTCTTTTGTAATGGCTTGTTTCCACTAAAATGGTTTGGACTTAGCAATAGCACAAAACCAGCTTCTACTTGCACGAAGGGAAGCCCTAATTTCATTTTTTTGGGTGATCATTATCATGTCTACAAATTGATATTGTTTTCTGGATTTTATATTAAATACAAAAGACATTACTGATATTTGTTTTAATAGTTTTTCATTGGTTAGAGGTGGTGCAAAGCTTGTGTTTAAATTTTATATGTACTACCATTTTGGTTTGTCTTTGTCAATTCTAAAAAGGGTGTATTTTATGAGAATAAATTGTTCATGTGTCAATAAACTCTGTCTTCGAAGATAATTGAGCTTGATCCAAGGTCTAATGAATTAGGGAAAACCCTCTAGATAGGTATTAGAGGAAAGACTATTGAGAATCCACATTTATAAGGGTTGGGATGGACAAACCCTAATTCATGCTGGAGAATTTCTTGGCAGTTAATGTTTGAACCTAGATGTTGAGCCCCAAGGCACACTAGATGGTTAAATCCTAGTATAAATATCACAATTTGACTTGATGTGGAAATATCTCTTACTTATCACCTATAATTACCTATCCTATTGCTTTGCTGAGAAAAGGGGAAGGACAATTTTGAGTAAAACTCATTGACCCATGTTTAATTAGTAGTGTTTCACAAGAAACCATCTCTCATGAGAATTAATGGAACACTTAGCACTCATTGAATCTAAGTGATGCTCATAAAGGTGAAGCACTGGTACTTCCCAGGATATCACCCATCCCAGTACTACTCCATCTCAAGTGCACTGAACTACCAGTGGTTCCAAGGGAGCCATCATTCTCTGGATATCTACTCCATCTTTTAGAAACTCATAAGCCTAGGAGTGTTTTCATGTATCAAAAAATGGTTAAGTTTATATCTTAGCTATGGTGAAAACCTTGTTGATAATTTTTTTTAGCACAATAAATGGGATTGAAAATTTATTTTCAATATTTATGCACTGTTGTTTGGTGTGTACAAGAGTAGCTTCAGTCTTCTTGAGGCATTCCAATCACTTACCTGGTGACTCTAGTATTTTGTGAAGTAAAACTAGTACATAGTAGCATATCAAAAGAGTTTACACAAGAGGAAGCTTAACTCCCTCTGACTAGTTGCATCTGTATCCACCTAGGAGATCAAAAGGAAGCACAACTAAGAGTAATCTTGTTTATATCAATAGAGTTCAATAAACCTTTGCCTCTATAAGATTCCATATCATTGCTCCATGATGAAAATGTCTGTATAGGCATCATTTTGGTATCTGATAAGACATATTTTCACACTTACTAATTAAATTGAAAATCTGTATTCTTTTCAGGGACCAAAATGATGGTTGTATAGTCATTTCCCTCAAGACACCATCTTCCATTAATTCCTATGGTTTCATCTAAGAGTCGATATTTTGTACCATTCAACCAAGGTATCCGATTAAATTTAGCCCAACATGATGATATCCCAATAGCTGTCAGAATTCCTTTATTTACTAGTAAGGATGAACTACCTTTTTTGAATACATAAAATATGTGACAAACCTCTATGTAGTTCATCATATAACTAAAGAGAATGTTACAGTGGAATTACTTGTTGTATCATTGAAGAGAAAGACCTTGCAATAGTTTAGAGCCTTGACGGTGAACTCAATTACCACGTGGGACTTTATAAACTATTTATGGTGGTATCATTCATTAGAGCAGCACCCACAAAGAGATCATGTGCTTCGAAGGCTTTACTTCTTATTTTGGTATTTGTTACATTGTTTTTTATTGATGGAAAGGAAGGATCCTCTGAGTTCAATGCTAATTCATCTAGGATGGGGAGATATATTTTTACACATTCATGGTCAAGGAGAAGCAAGAAACTATCTATGATTCACAAGCATTTAAGAAAACTAAACAAACATGCCATCAAAATCATACAAGTGAAGTGCTCAAGTTATTCATATAGTTTGTGCAACCAAATGTAAGTTTTTGTCTTTGATGACATGCACTGAGAACTAATATTGTGATGGTTATTAATAAATTAATTTCATCTATGCCAGAGTCTAGATGGAGACATCATAGACTGCACTCACCTTCACAATCAACCTACATTTGATCACCCACTTCTTAAGAACCATAAGATTAAAGTAAGAGAAGATCATTTTAACATAGAATAAATGTCATGAATAACTTTGGGTTATAAATTGAATGGAATATGTTCAATCATAAAATCTTTAGTTCTATGCAAGATCTGCCAGAGAGGCCTTCAAGGTTTCCAGGAAGGCTCAATGCAACAACTTTTAGTGGTGTCCATGTTACCAAAAATGACACCTTAGTGGGTATTATCCAAAAGGAACAATTATAGTGAGAAGAACTACTGAAGAAGATCTGATGAGAGTTGAATCACCTCAAAAATATGGGAGAAAATCACACATATCTAAGATATTTTCTTAGAAACCTGATATTATCAATGGAAATCATAATGTACTTTCCCAAAAGTTTTTTAATGATTAGATTGATAATAATGGGTCTCTAAATTTTTATTGATAAACAAAAGTCAACTGCTTGGATTATCAGTTTCCCTTAGAGTCTTTATAATTTTCCTAACCAGTTGCAATGAATCCAAGACTTCCTTCATAAACCATGTTTAAAAAATATAGTAGATATATTACATTGGAATAGAGATGAAATATATGTTGGAAATAATGGGAAGTGTGTACTGAGAGGGGAGGGGTGAATCAGTACCTCTAATCATTTATCTCTTTTAACCTTTATCCTTTATGTAATCAGTTGTTTATCCAACCGTCTGTTATATACTATCTTTGTGTAAGATGTATCAATTCTTTAACTTTAACAAACATGTAAGCATTCATAGAAACATTCATGAAAGTAATTGATTTATAACACAAGATATGGTAACGAAGAAAACCCTTGTTAGAAGGTAAAAACTGCGGTGGGGATGGCACCCACAAAAACTTCACTATCTATAGATTGGAAGGGGTCGGTTAAGGCTTACAATTTGATCACTTCTAATTATCTACCCTTTTAGGATTATCTATGGAGACTTGTTAAGATATACTATGTTAAGAGCTTTAGCAACACTGTTTAGTGTGCACACAGTTAAGAGATTTACAATAGGATTGTTAATCCACCTTCCTTGAAAGGATTTCTTCTATTTGCTACACTTGTTAGAATGAAGATAAAAATACTCATTGACCTGAGTGTATGCAATCTAAAAATTTCTGATTACAGATCCATTACAATTCACATGTATAAATGTATCACCTATTGTGATTTATTAATACCTCTGTTGCTCGGTAGCCTCTGTTCTTGGTTCTTGATAACCAATTTCATCTTTTGATGTTCTGCTTCTTGAAACTTTCAGTCTAATCCATAGATGTGCTCGTTGGCTACATTAATCCTCTCATCCATGATAATGAATGATTACAACATCTATTTATAAGATAAATTGACCTAATGTAGTTTCATGTATTCAAAACTAACTCTATGATCAAAGGCTTACAACTTGACCTTGATCTCCTAGTCTGCATGCTTTTAATCAGTTAGACTGATTAAAACTATTGCGATAATGTTTTTTGTCCCTTAAGTAATGATTTTAAAACAAATCAAGACTCTATCAATAAAATACAATTATTTTATCTGACGTGGAAGTCAGATCCACTTTTTCTGGGATGTAACTGACTTTCGGTGTCTGATGCTCAGTTTTGTTTGAAGTCAGTTTGACTGTCTTTCAGTGTTCTTGGTTGAATTGTCTGTCGGGTTGCTCTTTGTCTATTCTCTCAGTTTGCACTGTATCTACTCATTGGGTTCCTCTATCAGTTTTCTCCTGTTGGGTTCCACTTTATCATCCTTGGTTTATTCTTTCGGTTTACACTACAAAAATGTGTCGTTGGTTTTCACCTTGCTTAGCATTTTTCGCTTTGAACTGAAAACCTGACTTTCGGTGAACTGTAACCGATGGTTTAAACAACTTGTTTTCTCATTGAATACTAATGGAAAAATTTTATGTTTATCAATATAGATTACATTTTCATGGAAGTCCAATGAATTTCTTGGTGTTAGTTCTTGATGTCTAGTGCCTTGATTAAACTATATTGGCTATTGGTTTCATTGTCTAACTATTTCTGGTGATTGCAGCATGTAGTAGCCTATGTTCAAGGCGATGAATACTATGGTACAAAGGCCAATATAAATGTGTGGTCACCAATGATTGAAGTTATGGGTAAGTTTAACCTATCTCAAATTTGGGTTGAATCTAGAGAATTTGATGGTTTGGATCTCAACACAATTGAAGTAAGTTGGCAGGTATTTTTTTTCATTCTTCAGCTCACACTATGATTGTTCATATGTGCAAGTTAATATGTGAGGGAGAGATAACATTGTGATTTTTCTAGTCGTGTCTGCCCCAATTTTAATGGTGACAGCGGGCCTAGATTATTCATTTATTAGATGATTGGTATTATATTTTAGCTTAAATTTGTAATCTTCATGAAATTTCTTAGGTGGTTCAGAGCCTTAGTGGCTCATACTATTAATATCCTATGGAATGACAATTACATGTTGCAGATTGATTTGTACAAGGAAATTGGCTACTACAATCTTTTATGTTCTAGCTTTGTGTGAACCACAAACAAAATTGCACTTGGTGTTCCCATATCGCCTATTTCTCAATTCTTTGGCACACAGTATGATATCACCATTCTCATCTGGAATTTAATCAATATTTGTCAAAGAATACCCATGTTTTGGTCTATTCTTTTAGTCATTGATAATTCAATAGTTCCAAGAAAGGGAGAAAAATCTCATAAGGTTGCATATCCAACCTTATCCCTTAGGGTTATATTTTAATAATAGAGTATTTGAATGCTGATTTTGAGGTACAAATATGGTTTTGTGTCAATCTATAATAATTTATCCATAGGCCTTCATCTATTGGTTTTCAATACATGGATATGTTGAGTTGTTTAAATAGTTTTTTTTTTTATGTAATTTCGTGAGTGTAAATTTTCAAACCATATTATAAGTTTTTCCTTTGGATTTGTGCATAATATGAACTTTGTGTTATATTGCATAAGCAGTCAAAATAGAACAGGATGCACCCCCATGAACTAGTAGACTCATTTTCCAATCTCAAGATAATTAGGCTAGTGAAGCCAAAATAGTTTATGAAAATGTTAAGAGTAAAAATTAAATGACATTTTATTATGGAGTGTGTAGTGTATGAAAATATATGTAGTGATTATGATAATGAATTAATGTTTTTTTAAGTTGCAAGGATTTATAAAATGGTGAAGTCCTTGTTCAAGATTCATAACAGAAAAACTAACATGAAAAAGAATTTGAAAACTGACTAATTTTTTGTCTCTTAATTTCTTAAACCACTATATCTCACAAATGTCATTAAAAACCTTACTTTTATTTAGAATACTAATCTCCCATTTATTGACTTGAGCAATTGACTTTTAACGCAACTACATTCCACTAAAGATAAAAAAAACCTATGGACACTAGATTTATTTTAGTAGTTTGTCATTGGTTAGAGGTGGTGAAAAGCTTGTGTTTAAATTTTATATGTATTATTGTTTTTATTTGTCTTTGTCAATTCTTAAAAGGCTGTATTTTGTGAGAATAAATTGTTCATGTATCAATAAAATCTATCTTCAAAGATAATTGGGCTTGAGCCAAGGTCTAACGAGTTAGGGAAAACCCTCTAGCTAGGTATGAAGAGGAAAGGCTATTGATATTCCACCTTTTTAAGGCTTGGGATGGACAAGCCCTAATTCTTGTTGGATAATTTCTTCACACTTAATGTTTAAACCTGGATGTTGAGCCCAGAGGAACACCAAATGAAAGGCGAAAAAAATCAAAAACAAAAACCCTTCCTCTTTATTATTGTTGAACTAGATTTGTTGGCAATTGTAAAATGGCCATGGATCCTACCTTTTTTACATGGAAAATATATTGTATAGCGGTTTTAAGTTAAAAATAGCCAGCTTACGGAAGTATGGTTTGATGTGTTTTTTATGATTAGCCTTCCCTCCGAGGATATTTTTGCATCTCTATCTTTTGAACGCAGAATATATTTTTTTGATATTCAGAGTATTTTTCATGTCTAATTTTTGTAATTTCTATTTCGGGGTGTAAAATTTTTGAGGAAAATCTTATACCCAAAATCATGTTTTCAATTGATTGTTTTTTAGTTGTGATTATTTTTTAGAGACATTCACACATGCTCATATTTCTTGGATCAGTCATACTCACTCATATTTTTATAAACTCTAAATTTCCTTTGAGGTATTTCAAAGCAATTACAGTCTTTAACTAGACTAGAACCAATGTTTCTCCAAGTTTATGTGATGGGGCAATTTTCTTTCCAAATTTTAAGGACGATGGGGAAATGGCTATTAAAAGAATATATAAAAATTAATAATAGAAAACTAATAACAAGTTATAAAAGAAGTTGCAGTATATTATTTATGTAAATAATATGGGTAAAAGAAGCTAAAATTTGTACCAAATTATATTTTTGTACAACAATTGGGATCAGAGACAGTGATTATTGATAGGTCTTCACCTCTATATTCAACATCTTGAGTGAAAATTGTACCATTGACCAATACTCCAGATTTAGACTTTGTAGAATCATCTTCTATGGTGTCTGATTTCTCAATTTTGGTGATGTTGTAAACAAGTTGAGAAAAATTTGTCACTGTTTATGCAGTTCTTAAATTTGATAAAAACTATTGTCATTTATCATTTGAAAAAAGAGTATCGAGATTTAGGTTTGTTCATGAATTTAACAAAAGAAAATACACCAATTTTGACCAAACTTTGAGTTGGCTTGTACAATATCAATAATGAACTTTAGCATGTTCCCAAGGAAAGGGGTTCACAAGAGAGTAGAACTTGGCACAGAAGTCCATAACAAGTTTTAGTGTCAATATACTTATGTTAGAAATTAAAGCATCTTCACTTACATCATTATATTTTCATTCTAAATCATGCGATCATAATTGTTAGATATTTATTTAAGTTACATGACTTTGTTTTTTACAGTCTCATAGGGAGGTCTTTCCATCCTTGGAACAGTTGAGGGACATCTAGACATCCACTGGTCATACCAGTGATGGCAAGATTTTCTCTCGAGAGGGAAATGTTCTTGGAGACACCCCTACTCCTGCATGGGTATCCAAGGGATGGCCTGGACATAGGGAATGGTGGGAGTAAGTATTGTACCTTTCCTATGGCACTTGGGACCTGCCTATTCTAGAAAATAGGTCAAAGATTCAGGGATATTTCCCTGGAGTACATTGATGATAATACATTTTGGCTTGTTAAAAATACTTTGAGAATTTTGAGTTGTAAGGGCCATTTGTCTTCTTGAAATATGCATTTTTTATAGAATGATTATTTATATTTTTTCATATATCTATCAAGAAATCTAAAGATTTTATGATTTCCTCTCTTTTTGTGCAGTTTTTTATGTAAATTAATTTTGATCAATCTTTTCTTTCTTTTTGTAAACTAACTTAGTTAAATTTATGCACTAGTTTTACAAATTTACATAGATTATGTAATCTTTATTTATAAATTTTTTAACAAATTTTGTAATAGGTATTAACCAAAATAAACCAATCTATTTATTATTCGATCTTGTAAAAAAATTAAAACTTTTTTTAATTTTAATTGAAGATGCATTTACCCATTTAGAATTGGTTTAAATTTATTCTATTTGTTTTGTCACTCGATGACATGGTTTAATACATTCTATTAAAGTGGAATCCCACAGAGTTAGCTAGGACAAAAATGTTACTTGTGGTCTTTGTTTTCTTTGTTTGCATGATACTTATTAGACTAACCAGGAACCTAACTTATTTTATTTTTAGTTTTTCCATGGGTGCTAGTCACATGCATTTATTTAAACCCTATTTATGATAGATACTTCATTACTGGCTCACTCAACAAGAAAGTTTGAATTTGGAGTATTCCTTCTCACAAAGTTGTTAATTGGACTGATATATATGAAATGGTTACTATTGCATCCTATACTCCTAATGGAAAGGTCTTCTCATGTTTTCCTCCTGCCCATCTAATTAATATTTTTTTTAAATAGAAAATAAGATAACATTTTAGGATATTTTATTGGTTCAATGATAGAAGCTTCTGGAAAATAGTGAAGCATTGTCGTCAAATACAGATTAGCTGAAAAAATTTACTATCATGACCTCTTTGCATTAGCTTTCAATTTGTATAAAAATTAATATGCAAAATTCAGAGACATTTGGAGTCTTTCAATCTTTATGAATTTATATTTACAATCTTTTTGGATCATTGCAAGTGCATTATATCTAGCATGTGACTTTCACATATCCCCAATTTTTAGAGCATTTACTTACTAGGTCATCGTAAATTTTCCATAATGTTGGGTTGTTGCTAATGTCAAAAATGTAGATGGGTTTTAGATGTCAAATCCCTCCAATAATTAGTGTATATAAAGATTTACATCTTTTAAAGTGTTCCAAGCGAGGTAGGGTTTAAAAATCCTATTGGGAGGGCTTTTGAAACTTTGAATCTTGTTGCGACGTAAATGTACAAAATGTGGGCTGGTTTGAATCTCTTCAATCTTCTGGGTATTTATATTTTTGAGGATTTTATGGGTCATCACATAGGTTTTATATAAAGATGAATTTGAATCCCTTTAATCTTTAGTTTTTTGAATCTTTGAAAGTTTTTGGGTGGTTGTAAATGTACCAAAGGAAGGCAGGTTTGAATCTTCAATTTGTGGAGATTTTGAAAGGTTATAAACTTTTGAAATGGTTTTCTATGCAGGGAATGTGTCTAGACATTTCTCCTACTCTTTTCACTTTCAATATTTGGGGCTTCGTAGTAATGAGCATATTTGCAAGACTAGATTGAGAACTATTTGGCATGCTAATCACGGTCTTGTTAATGCAAGAAGTCATCAAGGTAGATTGCATTATCTATTCATGTTATGGTATTATTCTCTTAAGTTTCATTGATTTTATAAGATTATATTCTTATCTTACACACGTAACTTTTATTCAGGGTGTAGTATAAGAGTTCCAAGTACCTAAACGAAAGTATCCCAATAGTGAAGAATTTCAATTTCTTTGGCTTTTTCAAATGGTTTATTTGGGTTGCTATTCTCCTTTGGCCTATTGATCACTTCTTTAAAAATCAGAAGGGAATGGTCTTGGGGATATTCTATAAGTAACAAACTAGTTTATTTTCAGTAATATTTTGGATGTAAGTTTTTGTAGACACCTAAAATGGTCAAGCAAAATCGAGCAAAGAACAAAGTAAAATTGGTAACATTTTGGGTATAAGTTTTCAAGACAAAGAAAGAAAGTCATGAAGGTAATCTTCCTTGTTGAACACGGTCTATGTCACCTGCAAGTTAAATATTCCTAAGAGATAGTACCAAATTATGTGGCTGGCGATTTTATTTTTTTGGTAAAGTTTCAAATATTTGTATAAATGTAAAATATGATTACAATAGATTTTGCAAAGTTTCTGTAAAGATCACCACAGTTCAAAAAGATCACCAAAAAAACCTAAAGGCTCCTAAGCCAGCATTAATGCTTCTACCCATAGAGGTTCATGCCCAAACCCAAAATCCACAGTGTGCTTACATCTGAGAAACCAAGTCATCTTCCTAGTTTAAGCAAAAAAGGAATAAAAGAAAATCTCCACCCTACTGAAACCATCCCTTTGCTTCCTCATATGAGAAATTTGGGATTATCGTCGCCCCTGCCAAAGTGGCTCCGAAGGCAGCTACCTTCTTCTTTAGTTGATGACGGGCACTTGGCATGCCCGTGTCGTCCACTAGAGCGGTGGATTTTATCGGTGTAGTCTTCTGGCATTTTCATCCCGCAGCACTACTCTGCACTCTGTGTTCCTCCACTTTATTCAGGTAGTCCAACACCATCACCCAGTCATGCCAAACTTTAGGAAGTCTCACGGCCATTGGTTGTGAGGAACTCCACACCACTAGGGGTTGGACCACACCTAGGCCACCACCTATCAGGCACCATGGGGCGTGTGTCATCCATAGTCCCACTCCAATTTATGCTCGGTCCATAATCCCTTCGAGCCTAACAGACCATTTGGGCTCCAAACATTTCCTTGTCTCCTATAGGATTTCAATCTTTGTGTTGCCCACCATGAGTCCCAAATCCAAAAAGAGGGAGGATATGTCCATATTGGTGTGAGGCCTTGCGTCAAAATTTAGAAATTCTTCCCAAAAGATGGTGTAAATAGCCTCCAGGAACTTAGGATCTTCAAAGCGGAACACATTTCCAAGCCATTGGGTTGTGATTTCATCCCTAAAAGGAGAGAGTTGATTCGAAGAGTCTAGTGAAAAATTTGCCTCCATTGGGATACCTTTGCCACCCACCAAAACTATGAAGAAAAAAATACACTCGTAGCCCACCTCCACAGCTTCACCTTTCTCCTATCATCTTTCACTATGCAAATTCATTACAAAAGGCTCACGGCCACTGAGCTTTATAGGAGAAATGTGACTCCTTGAATGTCGCCCCGCAGTTGGCTTGTCGCGAGAAAGGAACACCATACTTTGTATCATCATGGAGACATCAATTGGGATCCATCGGTCTTGCATGGAGGGGAGTATTTTGTACTAGATTTTCATTGTGGCATGTTGCCATATTTTCCACTCCAAACATGGCCTCATGAAAAACCAAAACTTTCCACCTGCCATCCTAGGCTACCTTTCTCCGTGCGTGTCGCCATAGACAAATGGGCTTCTTCCCAAAAAGTGTAGGTTAAAAGTACAAGTTTATCTACATGAAATCTCTATCCGTGCCTCCACTTTCATAAATGTTGTAGCTTCAATTATTCACAGATATGGCCTCTATTTGTACCATCTCATCCCATCCAAATTTTCTAAAATCCTCCAAAAGTTTTGTGTTGTCATTGGTTGGTCTCCTCACTCCAATGTTTGACAGTAAGTTTGCCACTTCATTGGCCTTGCGGTGTACATGGACAATCTGTACCTCTAAGATTTTTCTAAGTAAGGCTCTTATGCATCTAATGTATTGGTTCAGATACCATGCGTCTATTTCTCCTTTCTTGATCTCATTGATTACTAGCAATGAATCCTCTTCCAAGACTAGTTTATGAACGCATAGGTTCTTCGCCATCAAGATTGCTCCAAGTGTCACTTGACATTCTATTGCATTGTTGGTGTCATCCATCAATTTCATTTCACATAAAGCCACAATGTCTCCTATCTCATTCCTAGCCACGTATCCCGCTCCTGAAGGGCCTGGGTTCCCTTTGGATGATCCATAGAAGTTAACTTTGATCCAGCTTGATGGAGGTGGAGTCCATTTTATTTTATTTTGATCACCTTTGGTAGGATTAACCCTACAAGGCCCTTGAACGGGCCTTGTGGCTGAAAATTTTCATCTACTTCTTTTATTTAATTTAAATTTAAGAGGATTCAGTAAATATATTGGATGTTGTAATCAGGTTGGTTGTGAGGTTTTATAGAAGACTATGAAGTTCCACTGATGATTGTATTTTGGATAGTTGTGTCATAATCTACATGAGACAAAGTGCCTTCAGGCATCCCTAGAAGACTCTAGTCCTAACACATGGTCTCCCAGAGCTTCATCCAATCAGACAATTATTAAGGTAATTGGATTCAAAAAATTTGGGAGGAGGATCATGTCATATGCTAATGTAAGTGAGTTTATGGATCAAGACCTTTCTTTGGAAAGGATATGCTTGATGTATCGCCTTGTATATTTTGGCAGCATTTATACCTACTATTATGATAGCGGGACTTTTTTTCTTTGGTCACAACATGGCATCCCAAATGGCCCAACAGAAATAATTCAATCTAAAAAACCCATCAACTTACCATTATGACATACTTTTTCTAGGATTGTAACCAAACATATCCAAATCTTGTGTGTACACAACAGGTGCAACATGTTTTGGAAAAAATAGAAGCACCAAAATGTTTTGTTCCTTCTACAGTTGAGGCTTTAGATGCAACCATAACTTGTAGTAAGGTAATAAGGCACCTCATTTAAGTTGTGGGGTAAACTAGCACAAGTGCACTTATGGTAAAAATTGTAGTTTCAACTTGTATTTTTAAAGGCTAGAAAAATCGGAAGGCATGATATTGCCTTTCATTTTCATCCTTGACCTACTTTTTCTCAAAGGCTAGGAGGTCTTAAAGATGTTGATATTATTAGAATTTGAAAACTCTAATACACGTGCATCTAGTGTTACCTCAACTTTAGAGAGAAGTTGACCAACCCAAGCAAATATTATTTGATTTCCTTCTTCTGATGATGTACGTTGCTTGCATAGAGTTATGAGAGCTTTCACATGTGCATCAAGCTATACATTATGATTCCAAACTTTAAAACTAATTTTTAATTCCACACCAAAGTAATAGATTTCAATGTGTTTGAAAAATGCTTAGTTTTACCTCTATAGGATATATATTGAATGCCTCCACATGTATGAGAAAGTCATGAGAAATTTATGTATTTGCATTTGGGATAAGGACCACAACTACATTTGATATTATTTTAAGTTAAAAAAACTTGATTTGAAGTCCAACCAATAGACATAGCTTTAGTTTCTTCAAAATTATTTTCAATTCCTTGCTTCATAGGAGCATTACATGGTGTTCCATGTACCATCCAATGATGATGAAGAAAACTCCAACTTAATGTCTTTAGAACAAATAGTGAAACTTCAGAAAGAAACAACCATGTTCCAGGGGGAGAAATCCACAGAATTTGAAAACTCTGATACACGTGCATCCAGTGTTACCTCAACTTTAGAGAGAAGTTGACCAACCCAAGAAAATATTATTTGATTTCCTTCTTCTGATGATGCATGTTGCTTGCATAGATTTATGAGAGCTTTCACATGTGCATCAACCTGTACATTATGATTTCAAACTTTAAAACTAATTTTTAATTCCACACCAAAGCAATAGATTTCAATGTGTTTGACAAATGCTTAGTTTTACCTCTCTAGGATATATATTGAATGCCTCCACATGTATGAGCAAGTCATGACAAATTTATGTAGCTGCATTTGGGATAAGGACCACAATTACATTTGATATTGTTTTAAGTTAAAAAAACTTTATTTGTAGCCCAACCAATAGACATAGCTTCAGTTTCTTCAAAATTATTTTCAATTCCTTGCTTCATAGGAGCATTATATGGTGTTCCATGTACCATCCAATGATGATGAATAAAACTCCAACTTAATTTATTTAGAACAAATAGTGAAACTTCATAAAGAAACAACAATGTTCCAGGGGGAGAAATCCACTTATCTATAGGTATTGAGCACATCTTTCACATGGATTCTGGTGTGATGTTAATGTTCTAGAAGTGAAAAGGCTATTCCAATTTTTAGTTGGAATTTCTTACCCAAAAGCATGCATATTCACTTAACATAATATGTTATACTTTCATAATTTGGTCCTTTTAATGAGGTTAAAACACCTTGTGGAAGTAACACATCCATCTCTTGATTTTGACCTTGCACTAAAGACGCATTAGAGAAATTTGATCTCTTGTTGGATGCCTTCTCAAATGTAACTGAAGAAATATGTTCCACAACAAGCTCTTGAAATAGATTCAAGCATTACTTCTGAATACTCGATTCATTATCTATTACTAATGGTAAGACAAATTGCAACCATTCTTAAATGACTCTATCAACTAGAAATTTTATGAATACCAGTGCAAAAATTTTGAAAAATCTAAGAACTTTTTATCACACAACCTCTGCAACAAATGTAGAAGAAAAATCCAAACAAGAAAGATGGAAAAGGATTGAGGCTTACAACATATTCAACCATGTAGACAACATTTATAATAGCCCAAAGCTATTTTCATCATATCCAGAAGTCCAAGCATTCTTCATTCGACATGTTTTTCAACCATACAAACATGTTTTGAAATGTATTATTAGTCATTGACAAAAGATCCAGATCTCAACTATATAT
>MU228146.1:1132272-1142409 GCA_018584345.1 Thuja plicata | reverse complement strand
CCAAATAGAAACAGAAGTTTGGTGGGTTTCTAAATAAATGAGCAATCTCACCGAAGGAAGTTTAACAGATCTCAGGGACACATCAATATTCAAGTCCAAAATGATTTTTCGAAGACATAAACTCAACATGCATGCAGAATGGAAACCCCTAAGACAAGATCCATCTAGGAACACAAACGAACGAAGGAATGGTGGGAGAAGGGATAACAGAGGTCCTTCGTATTGGAAGCAAGTTGGGTTCCTGCAGAAACTGAACAACTTCAGTTTCAAGTAGATTGAAGATAAGTTCTGGCATCCTAAGGAGTCAGAAAAATCTAAGCCCAATGTCAACACAACCTCCTCAAATTAGCTGACAGATAATAAGGTAGATATCACTATTCTTTTTAGAGATTCTTCTTTATTGATTAATAATAGGAAATGGGAGGAATGTGTGCATAGGCTACAAGAAAACATCTTTCTTATGAAATGGTTAGGCCCATGGCCATCTTTAGCAAAAATTCAAACCTGGATAGAGGTTAACTAGGGGAGTAATTTTGAAATCAAAACCCTTTCCAATGAGTTCCTATTAGTGATGTTCCCTACAAAGAAGGATAAAGAATGTATAGTGAAAGGGGGATCATTTACTATAGATAGGAAAGGCATTTACATATGAGACTGGAAACCTAACTTTAACCCAGACAAAGAAGAAGTTTAAAATATAGCTATCTAGTTGAAACTGAGAAACCTCCCCTAGGAATACAAAAATGAGGAAACCCTGCAGATTATTGGGAACAGTTTTGGAAACTTTTTACTATCTAAAGAGGTGGTTGATAGAAAGGATTCTATATATATTCTAAAATCTTGGTGAAAATGAAAAAATGTTATCAAATTCCATACTTTTTAGATCTTGGGTCGGATAAAGGGGAGTAGAGACTTAAAATAGAAATTGAAGAAGCCAATCTCACTATGGAAGCAGCGAAGGAAAATTTAAAAGGCAAAGGTCTCAAAGTAAATAACAATGTGGAATGGATCAAAATGATCGAAAACACTAAGACTCAACAACCCCCATGGTCGATCCACTTTGAAGAAGAAATGCTTGAGAATAGTTCCTTGGAGGTAGAGGATGGATCCCAAATTTCAACCACTCATAATAACTCTGAGAATGTTTGTAGGAAGGAAAAAGATCTTGATGGCACTGCTCAAGGGGGTAATACAGATGGTCCAATGTCTACTCAAGTGGTAAAGGAAACCCCCATCTCTCTCTCAAATGAAGTCTTAAAAAATGGGGTAAGTCATATAGAGCAATGAGGTTTTGAACTGTCTGCATTTGTGCCATACAATAGAGGAAAGCCTTCACACCCCCAAAGGCTTCAAACAAATGATAGTAGACAGAAGCTGCAAACCAAATTTCACTGCTGCGGGAGTTAATGAACTCAAACCCAAGAAGAAGGAGATAATGAACTCTTTGACCACTTCATAGATATTTAGATATCTCCTATTCAAAATTTCGAAAAATCAATGGATGATATGAGAGATAAGGAGGGAAAGGAGTGGATTTATGAATCTGAAGATGATTCTCATGAAGCAGAAGTAGGAAAGGATGACTTGGGCTTATTGGATCATATGGATCTCCTAGATAAAAGGACTATAAATTAGACTCCATCTAATCTTACTAAACGAAATATTAAAGAAAAGAAGAAGAGAGGCCCTAAATCTGCTAAGGCCAAAATTTCTTTTTTTGGTAATGCAGTAGACCAGTCAAAATTGACTAGATCGGGAAGAGGTTGTTCCTCTTCTCAGAAGCCATGAAGCTCCTTTTATGCCATTAATATCTATGGCCCCTAAATTCAAGCAATGAAATAGCAGTTATGGGCTTCCCTCACTAGTATTATCTCCAGAATTAAGGATAGTCTCTTTTTGCTGGGGGCATTTTAATGGCATTCTCTCTCCAATGGAAAAATTAGGTGGAAAAGGGTGGATTAGTCAAACTCAAAAGGATTTTGTAGATTCTTATACTTCAAATGAATTACAATATGTAGAGTTCAAAAATGGATCCTTTACATGGAAAAACAAACGCAAAGGATTTACAAATATTTCTGAAATGTTTGATTCTTCCTTGGTGGGGCTTGGGAGGAAACTAAATGGTTATGTCAAGAAGAAATATTTCTTATTACTAGATGGGATCATTTTTTGATATGTCTAAGGATTATTGAAGATGCTGCTCCAAAGAGAGCCCCTTTCAAATTTGAGAAAATGTGGTTACGAGAACCGAGATTTTGGGATATGATTGCTACTTGGTGGAAAGATGCTCCTAGACAATCGGGTAACTATGCGTTCATTTTCTTTAAAAAATTGCAATACATTAAAGAGAACTTAAAATTATGGAATAGAGAAAAGTTCAAGAATATTTTTAATGAAAAATTTAACCTTGAAGCAGAACTAGCTACTTTAAATGAGTTAACAGCCACAGGAGGTATGGATCTGCACATCTATAATCAAGAATTAGAGTTAAAAAAAAATATTTTGAAGTTTTACATAGGGAAGAAACATTCTGGAGACAGAAGTCGAGAGAAACATGGCTTAAGGAAGGAGACAGAAACTTAAAAAAATTTCCACAATTTAGTCAAAGGCAGAAGATCTCTAAACAATTTTTTTTCAATCAAAGACAACCAAGGTTCTTTATTGACTAAACTAAATCAAATCAATGGAGCAGCAGTAAGGAACTTCTCATCGATCTGTGCAAAAGCCACAGAGGAAAATATAGATATGGAATACTTTCTGGAGGTAATCCCTCACCTTATTTGTAAATAATAGAATAATTTGTTGATGAGAAGTATAACTGAGTCTAAAGTTAAAAAAGACTTATTCAAAATGAGTAGTGATAAGGCTCCGTGTCCAGAAAGATTCCTAGATTTATTCTTTCAAAAAGCATGGCACATTTTAGGTAAGGAGTTATGTGAAGTTGTTGAGGAATCTAGAAAAGGAGGTTTCATTTTCAAAGACTTTAACAATACCTTTTTGGCTTTGATTCCCAAGAAAGGAAAAAAGGAATCCTTTAATTCATAAAATTAATTGTATGTAACATTCATAGAAACATTCAGGCAATTAATAGACACATAACACAAGATATGATATCGCAGAAAACTCCTATTAGGAAGTAAAAACTACGGTGGGGATGGCACCCACAAAACTTCACTATCTACAAATTGGAAGGGAGTTGGTTAAGGCTTAAAATTTTATCACTTATGATGATCTACCCTGTTAGGAGTATTAATGTAGAGACCTGTTATGATCTACTTTGTTAATAGCTTTAGCAACAATGATGTAGTGTGCACTTAGTTAAGAGATTTACAAAAGGATTTTTAAATCTACCTTCCTTGAAAGGATTTCTTAAGTGTACTACACTTGTTAGAATGTGTACAATATGTATGACCTGACTGCATGCAATCTATAATTGCTAATCATAGATTCATTAAAGCTTACAAAGTATGAATATCACCTATAGTGATTGATTAATACCTTTTCCTGCTTGTTAGTAGCCTTGGTTCTTGTTCTTGAAAATGGATTTGATCTTTGTATGTACTTCTGCATGAATTCTCTTGTCTGAACCTTATATGCTCTCAGAGGCTACAATCATCATCGAACAACATGTTCAAAATTGATTTGAGTATCTATTTATACAATTTCTTTGACCTATTCTAGAATCACGCATTACAATGTTAACTCTATATCCAAGGTATACAACTTGGCCTTGATCCTTTAGTTTGCATGTTTAAATCAGTTAGACTAATAAAAACAATAATAATTACATTGCTTTTCCCCAAGTAATGGATTTAAAAACAAATCAAGAAGCTAAATATAAAACTTCAGTGATTTATCTGACGTGGAAATCAGATCCATTTTTTGCGGGATGTAACTGACTCTCGATATCTGATTGTCGGTGTGAACTAAAATTTTGTCGGTGTTCCTTCTTTGAACTGTTCGCCGGGTTCCCTTGATCTTTCGATTTCCACTCTTGATTATTTCATTGGGTTGCACTATTGGTTACTCATCGTGTTCCTTTGTCTTTTCTATCATCAGTTAACACTAAATAGTGTTGCGTCGGGATGCTTTGTACTTAGCAATATTGGTAACCTTGGCGTCGGGTAGTGTTGTGCCATGTCTGTTGGTGTAGCATTAGCCGATGGTGTTTATCATGTTTTTCCTTGCATATACTAATGTCAAAATATAATGTCTTCAATATCCCCCTTTGACATTAGTATCAAAAGCGGATATGTGAAAAATACTAAAGTGTTTAGTATGTACACCGTGTATATATCCTTGTCATTACATGAATCCCCCTAACCATATGCATCGGTATAGTATAAGTATATGTACATGTATACTTGCCTTTGTACTATACATTCCCATTTTTTATAATCTTTCCTCTTTTTAATGATATAAGATTACTGATTGTACATATCATTTCACCATTTTTTTATAATCCTGAAAAAAATGTACAACTTATAAGTTGTCAAAAATTTGACAAAAATGTGCAACTTACAGAGTGTCAAGTATGTGGGAGTGACTGTTCTCCGTATCTTCTATTATTTTCTCTCATTTCTCTTTGAGGATTTCTAGTGCCATGTGCTCTAGTTCAATCCTAGCATGCATATCATAAATGTTGTCTAGGATAGACATTTCTGGGGTGGCAATAAGTGTTCTTTCCTATGTCATATGGTGTTGCAGTAATGTGAGAGTTGGTAAAAGTTGAGCTTGAAGCTCATTCACCTCATCTCTGAACTTTGTTTCTGCAATCTTAATATCCTGTCTTGGCTTCCTAGCTTCCTTGAGATGGTCATGGTGCAATTTTATTGCATCTTCAGTGTTTGTAAGACCTTGTGCACTATCTTGAAGATCAGCATCAATTTGTGTTATCTTTTTGGTATACTCCTTGGTGAGTTGATCTAACGTGCATAATTTTTGAATTAAGGCTACAGCTTCTGAAATTATAGGGTCCAATGTGATTTCCAGTTTAGATAGCTTCACCTTGTGCAATCCTACTTCTTGGCTTATTTTCTCAGCTAACTTGAATTCAAATTTCTTCTCAAGTCTTGCTTCCATAGCCTTTTCAGCATCTATATTTTGAGATGTGATAGCGTCGGTGAGAACCACTAATTGATCAAGTATGGGAGTTACTTGATCAACATTTGTATTACGTATAATTTTTTGGAGGATTCCTTTTCCAACATCAAGTACCTTTGATTCTTTTTTGGCCAATCTCAGCTTATCTTGGATAACTTTCCTTTCACAAAGTCTAGCATACTTTGTTAACTCAGTAGGATCCAATGTTCTAGGATCACATACAGGAATCTCAATTATTTCATCCAGAGTGACTAGATTTTTTATCTTTCTCTTCTTCTTCCTTGAGACTTGTGCAAAATTAGATGTGTGCACTACCATTGCTAGTTCATTTGTTTTCTCTGAGGTGCTCGGTGAAGACTTTGTAGATGAAACTTCTTGTTCCTTCTGGTCGGTGTTCACCTGTCGGTTAGGTGAAGACATATCTTCATCAACCTTGGGTGTATCAGCAGATTTCTCTTTTGTTTTCTTTTGTGGATCATCTATCTTTTCTTCTTAACTCTTATCCTTCTGCTTTTACTCTTCTACTTGGTTTTCTCCTTCTTGATTCTGATTAGTAGACTTGTCTTGCTAATCATCAGTAGCAGCTTGTTTTGCAGTTGTATCTTTAGATTCATCTTTTGTATCCTTTGTTTCTACATCACCCTTGTCTTTGGGTATGCTTGTATCTGCATTAGATTCTTCTTGTCCTTCTGTCAGATTAATGGCCTTCATCGATACTAGCATATTATTTTGTGTGCTCATATGTGTTGCATATGTAGTTGTGTCTTGTTCATCGGTTTGGGCTTGTTGAACAATGACATCTTCATCCTTTTGAATTTGTTATGCAGGGTCTAGTCCTATTATGTCAATGATTGAGGTGTCTGGCCATGTCTCATCAGCAACATCCATGTCCTTATTTCCTGGTGCCTTCATTGCTTGTTGTTTTTCTTGATCCTTAAGAGATATGAATATTACATCATCATCCTTCTTTGGATCCTTATCAAAATCATAGTGAGTAATATCTTGAATGTCAAGATCATCCATGACTTTATCTAAGTCAATGGGCTCAGTATATTCCATATTATCCAAAGCAATGTACTCTGGACTTGCTTTTTCATTCAGCTCCTCTATATGAGGTGTCTTGGTGAGAAGTAATGGATTCTCATAGCTTGTTGATTCTGTAGGTAGATCAATAATATTTCTCCATTTAGCATCTGTCATGCTCTCAAGCTCTAAGAACTTTCTCTATAACACCTTGTAGGCTCTTATCTTTGCCACAAATTTATTTGAATGCTTTTTCATCATTGTCTTTTATCTCTTCCATTTTGGATTTGGGAGGCATAAGTGTCACAAGTATCCTCTCCCTTGCTTCCTTTTCTGAGTTCAAAGCATAAGACCATCCTACTAAAATTCTGTCACTCAGTGGTTTGGGTATTTTGTTAGAAAACTCGACTAGTACATATTCGAATTTAACCATAGACCAAATTATTCCATCTTCTATTTTATTTTGGTCCTTGGGCTCCAGTTTTACCCATTGTCTGATTTTCCTATCAGTCATGGTACCTGTTGTAGCAATTGATTCAGCAATCTCATCAATTGTTTGAGGGGTTAAGCTTTTCTTATCTACTTCAAGCTCATCCTATTTTGAATCTTCAATGTTGGCTTTGGTTCTGATGAGTCTTCTCCTCCTTTTGGTAGGTGTTGGCTCATATTTTTGAAGCTTCCTCTTATACGTCCTCACTTGACCTTTCTTAAGAGGTGTAGAATCTTTCTTTGCAGTTTGGCTCCTTGTCCTCTGAGTTGTTGTAGTCCTTGGTTTCTTGGTTGGACGTGGAGGCACATTAGACTTTGTGGATTCAGATTTTTTTGCTTTCTTATCTTCCTCTTCACCGATGGCACCCTATCCCTTAGTGTCCTCTGATTGTTTTTTCTCCTCCTCATTTACTGATAGCAACTTCTCAAGATTTTGTACCATCTTGTTTTTCTTGTTGAGAGTCTTCTTTATGACTACGCTCATTTTTATTTTATTCTTGGCCTCTTCATATGTTCCAAATATTTGTTTCTTACTGTCAAGTGGTTCATTCAACAGTGCATTAATTGCATTTGTTGCTTGATATATGTTTATCTCATAGTCAAGTGGTGGTAACCAGGTTGTCCTTGGTACAACTGGCTTAATATGAGTAAAATCTAAATCCACCATAAATCATATCTCTTCCTTATGCTTTTCAATTAGATATTCAGGAATCCTTACTCTCTCCATCATTTTTTCTTTGAAATTAAGGAAGTATTCAGTCATCACTGAATCAAAGTTTGTCACCTAGTGACTTGATAAGGTCACTTATTTGTAATGTGACTGGCTTGGTGGTGTCCCACTTCACTTTTCCAATTGAAGGAAAGTATTCTTTAAAATAAAAGAATGTACACATTATAAGTGAGCCAAACTTACATGTGTTTGTCTTGGTAGACCTGATTGTTGTCAGATTTTCATCAAGTTGCTTCAGTAAGATCTCACATAGATCCATTTGTATTCCTTTCGTGACAATCTTGTAAGTTGTGCTTACTATTTTTGATGCTATGTTGTTTATCCTGCTAGCTTGAAAGATTTTTTACCCTATGACACATGCACTGAACCTCAGTTCCTCATTGGTGATGGTGTTCACCTTAAGTCCTCAGTTATCCCATACAGCGTTGGTGATTTTCTCAACTTCTAGTTGAGAGGGATGCTTGTGAGATTTTGGTTTGTCAGTTATAGGGTAACCTATTACAGCATGTAATATATCCTTTGTAATCTTCTTGGGTTCATCCAACCATAACTTCTAATTGTGCATTATGCTCAGTACTAACTGAACCCAGTCGGTTTTGAAAACCCTCAGGAAATATAGGGCATTTGTTATCCCTTTTACTTGCAAGTTCTTGTGTTCTTCCTTTAGGTTCCCTTGATCATCACATAGCTTCTTATAAGCTTGATCTATCTCTAGATCACCAATCTCAACGATCTTGCAGTGGATATATGATCTAACGTTTTCTATCAACAAAACTTTATGTGGAATTTTTGAGAATGCACCAGAATTATCGGGTTGCGAAGAAACCTCTAGACATATCTTATATTTTGGTTCCACACAAGTGCTATTCTTGATTAACTTAACAAAATTATTCTTCATTCTTCAATTTGGTTGTTCTTGAAGTTGTTGCCATTGTGTTTTGAATTTAGGGCTTTTTCAAAAATAATAACAGAGTTCTGAATACGCTTGGTACTTACTTCAATCCGTGTATCTTGTGAGTGATCTGTTTGGAGTGCGTTGGATCAATTTGA
This sequence comes from Thuja plicata, assembly GCA_018584345.1. Lineage (NCBI taxonomy): Eukaryota > Viridiplantae > Streptophyta > Pinopsida > Cupressales > Cupressaceae > Thuja > Thuja plicata. The sequence continues at coordinate 1,134,014 of MU228146.1, read as the reverse complement.
GGATGCTCTTCTAACTGCTCTCTTTTCTCTTTGTTTTTTCTCTACTCTGTTTTCTCAATTCGCGTGTGAAGAATGAAGTGCTTTTGTCAAGTATTTACAGACTTTTGCCCTAAGTCTTTCATAAATGCTCAAAAACTCATTGGTTCATGAAGATGTAGTTTGTCAATTAAACTCTCAAACCTTAGTGTTGACAGGATGCTCGGGATAGCTGTTAAGATTGTTGCTTTCACCGACGGATCTTGGTGTAGTGTCAAGACAACATTGTAAGTTTGCTTCCTTACCGATGGGTGTCAGCTTACATTAGCGACTTAGCCTTTTTATGTGTTGATCAATGATTCTTGGTAAGTGTAGACAGCTTATCCTTTTATGTTCACTAATTATTTTTGGTATGTGTTTACCGATGGGGTTGTTTTCTCATAATTGTAACAAGTAACATAATATGCATCTTTATTCATGCAGATTTTGACTATCTATCGATTTGTATAATGGAACTGATGCAATATATGACTTGGTGTAGTGCAATTCCATAATTACTTGTTCATCTTTTAGGTGGGGTTGGTGATGTCACTAGATCCATGGGATGAGGTGTCACCGACTGTATTGCTTGGTCTACCTTCCTCAATGTTGAAGCTTTCCTCCACATTTGCTTTCTGATTTTCTTGATGTCTTCAATGGTGTTACCATTTGCAAAAGTGGTGGTTTCTGTTATTTTGTCTCTACAGTCCTTCTTTAGATGTCCAACCTTATGACAGTGTAAACATGTCATTCCAAGGTTGGTCTAGCCTCTAGACCTTTTGGTCCATGTTCTCATGCATTTTTCATCAATGTGACCATATCTACCACATGTTGTGCATTTTATCTATGTATTGTGATCCCAAACATATGAATTACCGACTCTGCTCAGTTTATATGCATTTTCTTGATTTTTGGGTTTCCATGCTTCAATTTTCTTCTTCCTGCATTCAAGAGATGTGTGCCCATGCATTTTGCAGGTGGTACAATTCTTGTCCATATAGGTTTCCTTCTTTTGCTCTTTCACCTTTGATTTACATTCATATGCTTTATGCCCTTTCTTGCTACAATTATAACAGTGTCCTATGAATGTAAATGTGGATTTAGGAATACCTTTTTCTTTTCTCCTGCAACCATTTGAGGTGTGGCCTTTCTTTCCACAGTGATTTCATGTCAGCTTCCTTGGTCTAGGATTGATGTAGGCATATTTTGGATTAGCTTCATTTGATGAATCTCCATGCTCGGTGTACCCTAGTCCAGTGTTGGTGTTGGGTCTTCTTTGTGCATTCAAGAATTCATCCATCCTTTTTGTACTTTCTTTAGCTCTCTTAATCATGTCATTATGTTGTTGTTGAATTCTAACCTCATGCTTTAGTTTTTCATTCTCTTCTCTTAGTTCACTGATAGTCTGTGTTCTTTCAATGAGTTCCATATTCATTATGTTTTCTTCTGGACTCATAAGAATAATCTGATTTGTAATCTCATGGTGATTCTTTGTAAGTATTTGTATCTCAGACTCCTTTTCTTGCAGCGTTTATGTGATCTTTCTTCTATCATCAATAGCTAGTGTTTTTTCTTGTTCAGCTTGCCTAGCATTATTCATGATGATGAAGGGTGCTCCCCTTAATGCCACAAACACATAACAGAAATAGAGAAACAACAACAATTTGCAAGAACAGAAAATGGGCTTCTTATTATCTCCACAAATGTGGAATTACAAACTTTCAGAA
>MU228146.1:1106451-1117073 GCA_018584345.1 Thuja plicata | reverse complement strand
TTATGCATATGTAATCATATCATACATTCTTTTGATATGTAACAATAATAGAAACATTCATGAAAGTAGATAACACATGACACAAGATATGATATCGCAGAAAACTCCTGTTAAGGAAGTAAAAACTATGGTGGGGATTGTTACCCACAAACTTCACTATCTGCAGATAAGAAGGGGCCGATTAAGGCTTACAATTTGGTCACTTCTGATGACCTACCCTGTTAGGAGTATTACAGTGGAGACCTATTAAGATCTACTTCATTTGAAGCTTTAGCAACACTACTAAGTGTGCACTCTGTTAAGAGATTTGGAAAGAACGGTTAAGTCCACCTTCTACAAAAGATTTTAGATGTGATGCACTTGTTAGAATGCAACTACATAGGTCTTTGATCTGATGATAAATGCAATCTTCAATTTCTGATAACAGATTATATAAAGCTTCATACATATTAGTAATCATCCTTCCATGATTGAATAATACCTTTACCTACTCGTCAGTAGCCTCTGTGTGTTCTTGAAAACTGATGTACTCTATTTCTGATCTTTGCATGAATTATGCCTTCTGCTCTTTAGATGCTCTTTGTGGCTATCAATAATAAGAATTCATGTTACTCACAATTGAGTATGAACATCTATTTATACTAGTTTAGGTTCAATTCTTGATTCATGCATCGCAAGTTAACTCTAGATCCAAGGTTTACAACTTGACCTTGATCTTTACTTAGATATGCTTTATATCAATTAGGATGCTTTAAAGCATTTACATAAAACTTGCATGACCATCAAATTATGATTTAAAACAAAATAAAACTATATAAATAGAATTACATTGCTTTATCCGTCGTGTAAAACTCAGATCCACAATTTGTGGGTTCTTTTTCTGTCTATCAGTTCTGATGGTCGGTTTTCTTGGTCGTCGGTGTTCCTTTCTTGAACTAGTCCTCGGGTATGCTTTTTCTGTTCCTGTCGGGTTAGTTCTGAAAACTATGTCACCAGTAATGCTTGTTTTCGCCAGTGATGCTTGTGGTCGCCAGTGATGCTTGTGGTCGCCGGTGATGCTTGTCACTTTTATACTTAGCATTTTTCTCAAAATCTTTGTTCTGTCAGGTATGCTTGCATTTCACTGGTACTGCTTGTGGTTCATCAGTAATGCATGATGTCTGCCGGTAATGCTTTCTGTCTATGTTTTTTAGTGAGTATACTAATGGAAAAATAATGTCATCAAAACCTAGGTCGTTGATTGGGTATTTCTGTGCCACTTGTGACCATTTGTGTTTAAATTCAAATATTCAAATCTTATCTCAGGGTTTCATGGCAGTGGAAACGTGTTCCAAATTGCAGAGAAGGTAGATGTATCGAGCTGATGTGTCTGCTCAAATTTATGGTGATGAGAGATATCTTTGAGGCATATCTATTTTTCTGAGATATTTTCCAAGTGCATTAATGGCTAGACTTGACTACTTTTAGGGTTCTTGATTGTTTAATGGACATCTATTGTAACCCTAATTTGTCCAATCTAATCGAATGGATTGGCTCCCGATCTTGTGTGTTGAGGGAGCTTGTATATAAGTTGTTTTTTATATTTTGTGGATAACTTTGGAATATATAAGAGTTTTCTGTGACATTTTATTTGTCCTCAAGATTTTCATGTGTCTATAATTCTCATTTCTCCAAGGCTTATGCAAGACTTTCTGTGGCATTTTTTCTACCCTCACATTTTCATATGTTTTTGGGATTCTTTCTGAAGTATAACATATTGACTGAGTATTGAAGAAGTTTGTGGGTTATTCTAAGTCTTATTTCTTTTTTGCATGTTTGTGTGCTATTGTGGATGATTGATAAATATAATCTTGTGAATTTTGTTCATTCCTTGTTATCTTGTCTCATTCTTGTCCCTATTTGTTGGAGTGGATGTTTGTTTCCAGGTCATAGTCTGTGTCTATTCCTTGAAAAAGTTTTTTTTGTAAAATATTTTCTTTCCCTTAATACTCTCTTTTCATCTCAGGCCTCTCTATGAAACACTTTTTGCAAGCCTATTCAGGGAGTTGTGCTTGTCCTAATTTAGAAATTGTATGCTAATTCTTGTTCATTGTGTTGTGATTCATGTATTTTTGGTGTATCACCTTTTAGATTAATCTTTTCTTTATTGTCTTTTAGTTCTCCTTCTATCCCTTTTCCTCCCAAGTTTACTTTTTCAAGTTTAAAGAGCAAAATAGGTGATTATCCAAGAGGAATCAGCCTAGAATCTGGAGGTTTTGCTTCAGTTAGCAAAGGTCCCACAACCTAGAAGTGATTCCCATGTTATACCAGATCATTAGACTTATGAGTTTAATAGGGTGCAAAAATGGTATATAACAGTTTTGGCACGCCCGGTGGGACCACAAAAAGAAGTTTATCTTTCAAAACTGCATTATCTCTGATATGTTGATTACATAGTACTGACCTAGAGTGGTTCTCTTTAAGGCATATCTGGAAACTCCATTGGTGTTAAGAACAATAAGATCCAATCCTATTAAAGTTTATGAGAAGAATAGAAACAAGGAGTTCAAATCCTTCTGAGTTTTTGTAGTTTCCTCCAACCAAAAGAAAAGGGAGATCATCCCAAAGGACATCCCCTGCAAGAATAGTATAGTCTACACCACCTATCATAGAAGAGAGACCCTTGATAGTTCATTCAAGAAGGAGAGGAAGGTCTTTAAGAAAAGAGTTACTAGAGGATTCAACTTTACTCCCTGGTTCAAATATAACCCACACAGTTTCTGTTCAGAAAATCATAGCCCCTATAATGGGAAGACAATTTGTCTTTGTACCCTTCAATCAAGGGAGCCCATTGAATTTTTCTCAACGTCATGATGTACCTCTAGCAGCACTCAAACTTTTTCTTGATTTCACAGGTGAAATACATGCAATATCTTGTGAACACGTCAGAGACATGGTTACCATCTATAATATACACCATGTGACTGAGGAAGATGTGGCTACTAAGTTGTTGGCAGCCTCCTTCAAAGGTAAATCCCTTGAATGGTTTAGAACTTTAGCAGTTGGTTCCATTGATTCATGGGACAGACTTGGAGACTCTCTCAACAAATATTTTGAAGACAAGATAGATCATTTTTCCCTAGTGGAGAAACTCTCTACTATCACAAGAGCCCCTCGGGAACAGATGACAGGTTTCAACAACATATTTCTTAAGACATGGAATAGGATTCATATTTCCATAAGGCCTTCAGTAGATTATACTTTTCTATATTTTTTGAAAAGTTTAAATAGTTATATATCTATTATGATTCAATCTTTGGGAGGTACCTCCTTGCCATAGGCTTTTGATATAGTTGTTAAGGCATAAAATTTTATAATTCAAGCTGGTAAGATAGGCCCAAGGACACCCATGCATCTCTGCCTTGATATTCATCCCAATATGCCTATACATATTCCTCCATTCACCCCCATACCTACTAGTGTAGCACCTCAGGCTAGCTCAAGCAATGAGGAGTCAAAAGTAGGCTTTTCCCAAGAACTTCAAAAAATGAGAAGTAGTCAACAAGCAACGAACAATTTATTGCAAAGTAATCAACTAGAAACTCATAACTTATTGCAGAAACTTAGTAGTGAGTTAATCAATATCAAACAACAGAATCAAGGGGGCAAGCCACCTTTCCAACAACAAAATCAAGGTCCTAACCAATAGTATCAAGCTAAAGGACAATCCCATCAGCAAAGTAGACCACCATATTAGGGAAATTATCAAGGTCAAAGGAAGAATTTCAATCAAAATTCATTTCAACCTTACAACCCATCACCTCTCAACTCTGCAAATCTAGTCAGAGATATAGTTCCAAGTCAAAATAATCTTGCATCATAGAATGAATGGTGCTTTCCTTCCAATCAACAACATAATCAGATTACATGTTCGAATGGGTTGAGGAATCAAGCTGTCATGGCACAAAATGCCCCAAACACCCATTTGGAGGCATCTTCTAGTGGGTCAGTTCCTCAGCAAGATACACAATCTGATGAGATTGTGTTCTCCAATTGGAAAGAGGAATATGTTAATGGAGTAAATGGTGAATCTTCAATTGTAGCCAACACTCAGTTCAAGAGAAGAGTACAAGATATGGAGAAAGCAAAGGATGGAGGGAAAGCTACTACATCTGCAGTGTCATCACATCCATCTATTCCTGCCATATTGAAAAGACCTCCTATCATGCCGGTCAAGGAGAGTCAATCTCCCAAAGATGTAGAGCCCACAATGGTGAAAACACATCAAAAAGTACACATAGAAGTGCCTTTCAATATTGTGGACAATATGAAAAGGATGAATGTGACTATGACCATGTGGGATTCCTTAGCCATTCTAGGACAACCTGAAATCTTAAAAAAGGCAATGTCTAAAGAGGTAACCCCTTAATAGCCCACAAATGATGTAGCTAAGTCGGTGTTAGTCAACATTGATCAAGAGAATAAAATTTCAAGCAGTAGCACCAAAGCAGATGCCATTCAAGGTAGGAACTTAAAATCACCTCCCTTTTATGTATCATTAATTATTGGAGATTTGCTTGTACATAATTGTATGGTAGATAGTGGGGCTACTAGTTCAGTGATGCCAAAAATATTAGCTGGCCAATTAGGACTCAAGTATGAACCATTCCAAAAGAAGGTAACACAACTTGATGGTTCGTTAGTGGACACAATAGGTATGGCCAAGGATACAAGCTTGATCCTTCATGCAAACCCTAATTTCTCTACCCTCCTTGACATTTACATCATAGATCTCCTTGCTCTTTTTGCCTTATAAATATCAAGAGAGTTCACAGCTAAGATAGGAGGATACCTTTCTTCTGACTAGTTTCATATGCCTTTCCATACTAGATATGGAACCAAGGTCACTATCAAATTTGAATTATTAGAAGAACATCATGTAGAGCCTTATGTGTCTAATGCATTCAATGCAAGTTGTCTTTCACTTGATAGTAACGATTCTCCAATCATTAAGGAGACAAATACTTAGAGAAGATTCCATATATTTATCTAGATGAGTGGGGATCATAAAGGACTTCAAAGGCTCAGGATAATGTTATTTGGGATGTTGGTTTGGGGAACTATATGATCCAAGAGGAGGGTATCACAATGCCAAGTCTATTTAAGGCAATCATCAAAACATCAGAAGAACAAAGTGATGAAGTTTGGGAATTATTCTTTGATTTTTCTAGAAGCAGACATGGATCTAGTGGTGGTGCAATGCTAGTCTCCCGAAAAGGTGAGAAATATTATACAGCTTTTAGATTCATTTTTTCTTGCACAAGCAGTACTGTTGAATATGAGAGTTTGGTGAATGGACTGGATTGGGCTAGAAAGAGAGGTATTAAAGCCTTAAAGGTACATGGTGACAATGAAATAGTTGTTATCCAAACGAAAGGGATGAGTGCTACCAAAAATTATACTATGAAGGCCTACAAGCATAGGGTTTGGGATGCAATGGAATATTTCCATGCTTTCAATATCATTGCTATCCCTAGGAAGTTAAATCAAAATGTAGATAGGTTAGCTGTTGTGGGATCCCAATTTGATATTCCTAAAAATATTATAGTGGGAAAGGATCAACAACATGTCAAGATTATTGTCAGACCTTCCATCCCTGATAATGATTTTATTTGGTAGGTGTTTGAAAATGATAAACAGATTCTCCAATTCTTGTTTGAAGAGGATATTTTCTCAGAGCACAATCAGGATAGGTTGATGCAGAATTATGATGACCAAGTGGTGCAACTCAAATCTAATAAGCTTCCTAGGGGCCTCGTAACCTTAGAGTCAATCTTGAATAGATATGACCAAGACAAAAGGAATAAGACTAGCTTGGTAGTTCAACAAGAACATTACACTGATTTAGAGCTTGATCCAGGCAAGAGCTTAAAGTTTGGAAAGGTAAGCACTAATTTAGAGAAACAAGCTTGCATCCAATTGTTTCAATAAGTTGGTGATGTTTTTTCTTGGTAGTATGAAGATCTCAAAGGGTTTGATCCAGTACTTGTTCAACGTACCATAAAGGTATAGCCTAATGCTAAACTAGAGAGACAAAATCAAAGGCATGTTAATCCCAAACTAGAGCCACTCATGCATAAGGAAGTTCTTAAGCTAATCAAGAGTGGTATCATATATCCTATTAAACATACTAGTTGGGTACCCAATCTTGTTCCTGTTAGAAAAAAGAATGGGGAACTAAGGTTATGTGTTGACTTTAGGGACCTAAATAGGGCATCCCTGAAAGATCACCACCCATTACCATCCATGGAGCAGATTCTACAGTGTGTCTCTAGATTTGAACGCTTTTCATTGCTAGATGGCTATTAAGGGTACAATCATATCCTATTCAATAAAGAGGATCAATTAAAGATTGCATTTACAACCAAATGGGGAACCATGGCCTATCAAAAGATGCATTTCGGTTTTTCAAATGCAGGTGCCACTTTTCAAAAGGCTATGGATATGGTTTTCAAGAGCCTCATGTACAAGTTTGTGCTAGTATACCTTGACGACATCATTATTTATTCCAAGCATGCAGCAGATCATATCAAACACCTGAGGAAAATCTTTGAAAGATGTAGGGAGTTTGGGATCTCCCTCAATCTGAAGAAGTGTGTATTTGTAGTACATGAAGGGAAGCTATTGGGATATATTGTTTCCAAGAAAGGTATCATAGTAGACCCTAAGAGAATTGTAGCCATTCTAGAACTCCCCTTACCACCTCACAAGAAGAGTCTTCAATCCTTCATCGGTGGGATTAATTTTGTCAGGCATTTCTTGCCTAACATTGTAGATCTTTTGAAGGCTTTAACAACCATGTTAAAGAAGAATGCAGTTTTTTGTTGGAGTAAAGAGGGAAAAGTAGTTTTCAAGCCATTAAAGAGGCTCTGGCAGAGGCTCCTACCTTGCTAAATCCAAATTTTGGTAAATACTTCATTCTTTATGCTTATGGAGGCTCTGATGCTATCTCTGCAATGTTGACTCAACAAAACTTTAAGGGATTGGAGCAGCCTATTGCTTTCTTTAGAAAAGGCTTGGAAGAGTATGAACAAAGATACTCTTTTGTAGAAAAGCATGTACTTGTTATTGTGAAGAGCCTTAAAAAATTCAAGCATTTATTAACCCATAGTAAGGTACATTTAAGGGTCACTCATGCAAGTGTTAAAGAGTTCCTGCTTAGTAAAGACTTGAATGAAAAAAGAGTCGGTTGGATAACTAGAGTTATGGAGTATGATATAGACATTCAGGTTACCAAGCTGGTTAGGGGAAGGGGTCTTTGTGAATAATTGATAGAAGATGATGTTAGGGATTTTTCTTGTATGAACCACAGTGCTTGAAATGACTACTTGAACACTATGCCTTCTAATACTGATTCAAAGACAAGAAAAGCCTAATTTCTAAGGACTGGATAATGTCCTTCTTCATTTTTGAGCTCCACAAATACTCAGGCAGGTTTTACCTCTTAAGATTGTTGTTTACACAGTATTTGTTGATGTGGACACTGATTTGCTATGTATCTTTTGTTAAACTAACTTATGAATTACCTTGCAAATAACCAAGCATAACCAGATGTAAGATATAACCATACAAACCATGGCTGTAAGCATAACAATAACCAATAATACAAGGATTCTCATCCTTCTTCCTTTTCTTTATAGGAGGGATAACCTAGTTGATTCACTCTTCAAGGAATCAATAAAATGGACAGTATCCTGCTGACAGAGGTCCTTAACAAGTTTTGTTTGTTTGTTCTTAGTAACAAAGTATTTTAATTGATTTGGTTTTGATATATTGGAACAACTTTAGACAAAGATGGATTATCAGACTATTTTCTGAACCAGTGCCTATCATTTGGGCTATAGAGTCAAATATAAGCTAAGATATCATAGAAATAAAACACAGTAAACTGCCTTACAGTTCACATACAATTCAGGTAAGTTGCCTTACAAGTTACCCTGTCACCTCAAATCTATTGTATCAAATCCTTAATCAAATTAGTATGCTCCCTGAAATTACTTACAAAATTTAATTCTTTCCTTAAAAGAAACTTGCAAATAATCAAATGGTTACCTTATAACCAGAATGTTTCAGAATACCTTGTAAACTTAACATAGAAGAGCACATACAAAGAACAAAGAGACAACAATGGAGGAGAGAAAAATTGCACCATATATTATTTATATAATCCAGCTTTCCATACATGAAAGATTACACAGCTTCAAAAGATAGAAAAAAAACCAGAAGATCTGAAATCTATAGTATATTATCTCCTTTCCAAAAATGTTCCAACATCAAAGACCCTTAACTATTACAACTCTTATGCTATATATAGGTTTTAGACCATCTTGGAATCCCTTAAGGATGCAACAAGCTTCGGATGGTCGAGGAAAACCTAACCCTAAAGTTACAAGAGAGACAAGAAAAAGAGAGAGAAGAAGTGGTGAAAGGACTGAGTCAAAAAGGTATAAATAGATATTTCTTATTCTTCTCCCGATCTAGCGACTGCAATCAGATTTGTAGATGGTAGCTGATAGTATTTATGCTGAGTCCAGATATTTGTGCTCGCCTACTCACCTACAATCTCCTTTTTTAATAACTGTCCATCTTGTCTTTGAACAGTGCAGTGCCAAGTGTTCACCTCACTCATCATCCAAAATCTCTTCCTCTACTACAGGATTCTTTTTCTTAGGTGTTGTCATGACTTTCCAGGCCTTTACTTCATCATCTGATGGCCACTTGAAGTCCTGAGTACTCTGTACCTATACCTTTTTCCTGTCCCATCTTACATCAGTGATGTTTTTGACATCAAGTAGGAACTTGTTGATATCAGTCTCAGCTTTGAATGCCTCATCCAATATCTTATTAAATCCTTCTATATCAACCTCGGTTCCCAATAGAAATGTATCTTCATTAGGCATCTTGGTGTCAAACTCACTCCTCCAGGCATCTATAGCCTTTACCTGGTCATCGTCTCCTTTTAAGGCAGGAATAAACCTATTGAAATCACTTGAAAAGAGACTCAATTTAGCCTCTATATGGTTCAACTTTCCTTTGAAGAATGAGAGAGCAATGTTTACTCTTTTGATCTCATCTTCGACCTCTGTGACTATTGGAGGAAAGTCTGGTCTTATGGACTGCACAGATGACAATTTCTCAAACAAATTTTCCCTAGCAGACCATTTTGTGAAGTAAGGGTTTAGAATTATAAGGTACCTCATTACCTCAGTATGCAATACTGGCAGCTTATTATATGTATTGATTACAACATCAAATTTGTCTTTTAAAATCTCAATCCTATGTTGTAATATGCTTTTTAGTGCCTTCAAATCTATTGCATTTCCTTTTTCTTCATCCACCTTTTGTTCCATAGCCTCTTCTGACTTAGGCTTATCTTCAATCTGCATTGGAGGTGGTTGTGCAGGCACATACACTACCTCAGGCTTCGCCTCCAATTCATCTGACAATGTCTTTATCAGCTGATCCCTCTGGTATAGTTGTATATGGCACATGTCTCTATCCTTAGATAGTGCACTTGTTTCTTCCAGCAGAGTAGTATACCTTTCAGACAATTGCTTTGTCTTATCCTCATTCAATTGAGCCTAGTGTGTCATAATTTGGGAAATTTCTAAGTCCCCTGTATTTTGGACTGACCACACCATCTGATTCCCCACCATATTCTCTTGAATGTTCATTAATTGGGGCTTCTGGTCTTTAGGGCTTAAACTCCACATTGCAAAGGCCTGAGACTTTGCAATCATCTGGCTGGGTGGCAACTGTCAAATCTATAATGTGTTGTTCTGCTCCCTGCAACTGTGGGATATCAGCCATTTCTTGCTCTGAGGCTTGCTATTGTGGAGGAAGCACAGAAGGATGTGCATAATCACTATCATCATCACTCTCCTCTTCTGATTCTGAGTGTTCAAGTGACTGAGCACCTTTTTTATCTAGGACTGTATCCAATTGTTCTACTAGCACATAGTAGTTGTCTATCATAGCCTTAATCCTATCAAAATAGGAGAGATCAGAGTAAAAACCCCCAAAGGATAACCCATTCCTTTTTATTTGTGTCTGCAGCTTCAGCAATTCCTTGATTCTCAGTCTTCTCATATGAATGTCATCTTCATCCAAGAGGTTTCTTGTTGAATCTTCTTCAATGCACTCACAATGAACATTGGTATTAGGGATGGTAGGAGTATACAACTTCCTAACCCCTGCCATGAAGCCTTCTGGGTCAATATACCTATAAGGGGCTGCCCCCATTCTATACTTCTCCAACCATTGACCTACTTCATCTATGGCATTCTTACCAATTGTAAAATTTGCAATCTTAAATTGCCTAGGGGTTATAGTCCCCTTTTTATGTGGTGCAAAGTGCTCATTATCTGTTAGCATCAGCTGCCAAATGAATTCCATAGCAGCTACCCGCAGAGGCACATGATAAGGTAACAAATGGGGTGGATGAATACACCCATACACTCTGATGATGGTGAAATTCTCCTCCAAGAAGAAATCACCCCAGTTGTGGTTTCCAGACCAATTTTCTTTATAATTGCAGGGCCTAAGCAATTGTATGATCTTCAATGGGACTCTAGTCCTGCTTG